>SJYX01023793.1:564587-607286 GCA_006410675.1 Oreotragus oreotragus | reverse complement strand
GATCACTGACTCGATGGATGTGAATCTGAGTAAAGTCCGGGAGTTGGTGATGGATGGGGAGGCCTGGCATGCTGCGATTCATGGGGTTGCAAAGAGTCGGAATGAGTGACTGAACTGAACTGAACTGAATGGTTAAGATGATAAATTCTAGAAGTTGACTGAGTTCCAGTTCCAGCTCTGCCACTTTTTGGTCAGGTCTTTGGTAGGCTATTTAAACTTTTCCAGTTTTGTTATCGTATCTGTTAAAAATGTTATAATGATAGAATCTAGTTCATGAGGATTTTGTGAGGTTTATTTAGGTGCTGACCTGGGAGATCTTCCTGAGGAAGCTAGTTAGTAATAATTAGGAGACTAGGAATGGAAACTAAGAATTTATCTATATATATTTAAATAAAAAATTTTAGAATGGTTTTCAATTTATAAAAAAAATTGCAGAAGTAGTACATAAAGTTCCCATATACCACACATCTGGTTTTCTCTGTTACCTGTATCTTAATGTTAATATGTATTTCTGTGCCAGGATTCCATCTAAGATATACATGACATTTCGTTGTTATGTCTCTCTAGGCTTCACTGGGCTGTGACAGCTTTTCAGATTCCTTTTGCTTTTGATGACCTTGACAGTTTTGAAAGTACTGGTAAGGTATTTGGTAGGATGTCCCTCAGTTTGTGTTAGGCTGATCTTTTCCCCATGCTTAGACTAGAGTTATGCATTTTGAGGGAGGAAAACCACAGAGGTAAAATATCAGTCTCACCACATCATATCTAGGGTGAAAATGTTGGTTGCTAAGTCACGTCTGCCTCTTTGCGACCCCATGGACTGTGGCCCGCCAGGCTCCTCTGTCCATGGGATTCTCTAGACAAGAATATTTGCTAACTTTGTCTAAATACTGTTTGTCAGGTTTCTTCACTGCTAAGTTACTTTTCTTCCTCTTTTCATACTGTGTTTGTTGAAAGGAAGTCACAATTGCTATCTATACTCCGGGAGTGAGGAGTTATACACCACCCTCTTGATGACACGGTATCTACATAAATTACTTGAAATTCTTCCACATGGAAGAGTGGTCTTTTCTTCCCCATTTATTTATTCAATCATTTCTTTATATCTATATGAACTCAGAAGTATTTATTTTATATTTTGGGCTATAATGCAATACTGTTTTATGTATTTTGTTCAAATTGTTCCAGCTTTGGCCATTGGTAGCTCCTTTAATCCAGTCTTGTGTCTCTTTGATTGATATACCACCATCAGTGAAGGTTTCCTTTTTCTTTTTGAAATTTTTAATGTGAAAAATTTAAAATGCCTCTAGTAGAGAATAAGAACAGTAATAAAACAGAAAGCCCTGAAGGAATTCTAAAGGGGTGAGGCTTTATTTTCTTCAGAAAGGTAAAGTGAAGGAACATTTAACTGCCTTATAATAGATGATGTACTATATCTTAATTGTTAGAATTAGTACCACTCATCACAATTCAAAGGGAAATGGACAAGAGCTTAGGAATTTTTTTTGAATATGTAGTTGTGAGAGTTTATAATTTGCCTAGGCAATCTTCCTCTGTTACACTGAAAAAAAAAAAAGGTTTTAAGGTAACTGTAGGAGGAACTAATTTTTAAGCATAGTTACACAATGTTTCTGGCACTTCGATTGTGTTATATCATTTGCACAATAGCCATCGTCCTAGATTTTCTCTGCTCAAAGGCTGGGGAATAAACTCAACAGTCTGTTGTCCTCATACTACACTGAGATTCTATGAATCATCAAAAGCCAACTGAAGAATTTCAGGAAGCAAGAAACATTAGTTATTGTTATAGAAAGAAGTCAGCTCATCAGTTCAGTCGCTCAGTCATGTCCGACTCTTTGCGACCCCATGAATCGCAGCACACCAGGTCTTCCTGTCCATCACCAACTCCCGGAGTTCACTCAGATTCATGTCCATCGAGTCAATGATGCCATCCAGCCATCTCACCCTCTGTCGTCCCCTTCTCCTCCTGCCCCCACTCCCTCCCAGCATCAAGGTATTTTCCAATGAGTCAACTCTTCGCATGAGGTGGCCAAAGTATTGGAGTTTCAGCTTTAGCATCATTCCTTCCAAAGAAATCCCAGGGCTGATCTCCTTCAGAATGGACTGGTTGGATCTCCTTGCAGTCCAAGGGACTCTCAAGAGTCTTCTCCAACACTACAGTTCAAAAGCATTAATTCTTTGGCATCAAGTCATATCCAAATTCTGTAGCAATGAACTTTTTGCTACTTTGCTACTCCTGTTTGTAAATTTCTAATAATAAGCAGTGAATTACAAAGAATATGGTATAGAACACAGCTTGTTCCAAGTATATCGACTGTCAAGTATTCTTTTCTGTCTAGTTACCAAGAGCACACCTCTAACTTCTGTAGTCTAACCCACTGCTGCTGATAAACATGATTCACTAGTGAAAAGAGTGGTTCTGTGGACCTTTGACCCACGTGATGCATGGTGCTCGGCGACTCCAACTGGGGTCAATCTGTTCTTTCTGCTATGCTTCTGAGCTTAGATTATCACCTGTATTTGGTTCAAGTAATGAAATTCTCAGGTAGAATCATACAGTTATTTTCCCCTAGAATTTAAGATATCTCAGGGACTAGTTATATTATTACCAGTCAAGGCAGGGAACCTTGGTTTCCAAGTCTCTTTTCTGTCCTGACAATAGTGCCAGTCTCTTGCTTCTGACTTGGATCTCAGAATAACAGAGGTTCTGGAGCTCCTGAAATATTGTCAACCGCCCCCCCGCCCCCCAAACATGCATATTTTCCCTAGGAAAGCTTTTTTGACCCACATTTAGAGATGTGAATACCCACCTGCATTTTAATAAGTGTTTTTAACACAATTTCTGTAATGTTGGTATATTCATTTCCTATGACAGCCTTCATAAATTACCACTTGATTTGGTGACTTAAAACAGCAGACATTTATCCTCTGTCTGGAGTCTGAAAGTCTGAAATCATGGTGCTGGTGGCGCTGTGCTTTCTGTGAGCGCTCCCAGGGAAGAATTCTCTCTTGCCTCTGTCTAGCATCTGGCGGCTCCTGGAATCTCTGGCACTCCGGTTTATAGCTGTGCTGCTCCAGTCTCTGCCTCTGTCTTTGCATGGTCTTCTTCTCTGTGTGTCTCTTTGTGTATCTCTGTGTTTTCTCTTCTTGTAAGGTTACCAATCATGGGATTTAGGGACTTCCTCAATCCAGTATGGCCTCATGTTATGCCTTAACTGCGAAGACCTTATTTCCAAATAAGCATACATGCCAAAGTTCTGGGAAGACATGAATTTTTTGAGTATGCTATTCAACCTTTTGCACTTGATTACTTCTTTTCTTAGTGGAAAGCAAATTAGGAGGACAATCAGGAGTTGGTTAAAGAAACTTATGAGAGTGCACATGGAAAACAATGAGAAATGCTGCTGACAACCTAATGGTGAGGGAAAGGTTGAAACTGTAAAGTACACTGAGGATATTGTGTGCAGATTCCGTCCAAGTCCCACAATGTATGTACATAAAGAATATGTTTATGTGGCGCATTGCCTCATTACTAGTTCTTAGAGAGCACTTTGGAGAAGGAAATGGCAACCCACTCCAGTATTCTTGCCTGGAGAATCCCAGGGATGGGGGAGTCTGGTGGGCTGCCGTCTATGGGGTCACACAGAGTCGGACATGACTGAAGTGACTTAGCAGCAGCAGCAGCAGAGAGCACTTTATAAATATTAACTTAACTTTCCTTAATGAAACACTACTTTTCTGTAAAGCAAAATATTCCTAACAAAGTTTTGATTTTCTGTTAATCTCATATACTCATCTAAAATATAGCACCTTAGGAAAAAAATATGATGCATATGTTATTTCTAACATCAACTAGCATGATTTGTCAATAACATCAAGTATTTATGAAACATATCCTAATTAATTAGAGGATTCTATACTGTGATAGTTAAGAGGGCAAGCTCTGGTAACAAACTGTCTGGGTTTAAAGTGTATCTTTACACTAGCTGTTCTTTAGTTTCTTCATTTGTAAAATGGCAAATATAATAGTACCTATTTAATAAAGTTGTTCTCAGGCTTAAAATATATAGATATATACCAGTGCCTGTATCAGTATGTGTGTGTATATAGAAATACATATATATGTGTGTGTATGTATTTTATGACTTCCCTGGTGACTCAGACTGTAAAGCGTCTGTCTACAATGCAGGAGACCCGGGTTCGATCCCTGGGTCAGGAAGATCCCCTGGAGAAGGAAATGGCAATCTGTTCCAGTACTATTGCCTGGAAAATCCCATGGACAGAGGAACATACAAGTAATTATATGCTTGCTACTCAAAGTTCCAAGTGTTTCATTGAATTGTGTCATAATATTCACTACTAACCCTTGAGTTAGTATCATTTTTATATCTCTGTTCTGTAAATGAGAGAAAATGGTATTATCTCTCATTTACCTCCAAATGGATTACCTCCAAAGAGGTAAGTAATTTGCTGAAACTCTTACAGTAGAATAATTAAAATACTAATCTAGGCAGTCCAGTTTGAAAGCCCATGCCATTAATTATTACAGAATATTGCCTTACTATTTAATAGGTAATTAAAAAAAATTTTCTAGGTAATTAAAGAGCATTTGTGATTCGGTAAGTCTTTGCTCTGATTCCTAATAGTTTGACTTGTTCATGAAACTCTCAAATTTGTGTTGTTCCTTAATATAGGTTGGGCTTCCCTTGTGGCCCAGTTGGTAAAGAATCTACCTGCAATGTGGGAGACCTGCATTTGATCCCTGGATTGGGAAGGTCCCCTGAAGAAGGCGAAGGCTACCATTCCAGTATTCTGGCCTGGAGAATTCCATGAACAGAGGATCCTGGCAGGCTGCAGTCCATGGGGCTGCAAAGAGTCAGACACAACTGAGTGACTCTCACCATCACTTTGATATGGGTCACTGTATTAGTTATCTCGTTTAGTCTAAGTCGTGTCTGAGTCTTTACTGCTGAGCCACCAGGGAAGCCTCATTCTATTGCTGCTTAACAAATTACCCCAAATCCCAGCGGCTTAAAAGAACAGTAATTGTTGACTGTTGCTCACCATTTATGTGGATCAGGAATTTGGAACAATTTGGCTCAGCAGGTTCTGGTTCAGGCCCTCTTATTAGATAGCAGTCAGACGTGAACTGGGGTGAAGGTCGTCTGACACCTGGACTAGACCTGAAGGGTCTGTTTCGTGGTTCAGTCTGATGGCTGGCAAGTCAGTGCTCGCTGTTGAAGGGAGAAGGGGTCAGTCCCTCTTCATGTTGGGCTCTGCACAGGGCTACTCAAGTGTCTTCAGCATGGAGCTGGATTATTCCAGAGTAAATAATCAAAGAGGCCAGTGAAAAAGTTCCAGTGACTTCATGGCCATGGCTTGGAAGTCAAAAGTCTTCTTTAGTTTTGCTGGATTCTCCTGACCTCAGAGATCACCCCTGATCAACAAGCAGTAGACTGTACAAAGGCCTGAGGTTTAAGGCGGGCCCTTTGGAGGCTGGATACCACAGTCACTTATGCGTAGCATGTTTCCTCCTCCAGCCTCTCTGTTTTGGTAAGTCTCCTCCTTTCCTCTGGGATGATGGCTCTTCTGGATTCCACAGTAACCTGCCTCCCCTTAAGTTTACCAAAGTGGGAAGGCAGCTTACCCAAGGATTACCAGCTATCACTTCCAGCTGTTTTATTCCTGCATGGGAATACATGGTTTCAAAAGATCATCTGTTTGTCATCTAGTGAATCCATGAGAAGATTGTTTAGAAATTTCTATTGCTTTCCTGATTCCTGCTCTTTTCACAGGCTGGGTGTTCAGTTCTTTGAGAACTTTCTTCTTAGGTAAATCAGGGTTGGTGTTTTTCTTCACCATCAGAAATTTCTAATTGATATAGCTACTTTCAACAAGTACCCACTCCCAAGAAAAAAGCACATAGTGTGTGTTATGCAGATAACCCAGTCAGGAAGCTTTTGTTGTTGTAGTTTCTTGGTCTCCGAGACAAGTAGATCTTGTTCCTCTGGGAGATGTGTGGTCCCTGACCTTGGACACCTGCACTAGAAGCACCTTCTGCCTCTCTTGTCAGATCCTGCAATCACAAACTCAATACTGAAAGACTTCATTCCTTCCGAACCTGGGCTTATTGTTCATAGCAGTCCTGTTCATAGAGAATTTATTACTTTAAATCACATTTTAAACTTGGTTTAGTCTTGTAGGTGTAAAAGTCGAAATATGCCTCAATCTTATATACTATTAATATTTCATTAAGTATCCCCCCAAAGTCAAAGTGTTTGGTAAATGTATTACTGTTTCATAAGCTGAAAGATTCCTACATACTAATATGTACAAGAATTTTCCTTTGTAAAAAAGAATTTCTTTCATGTAAAACAATTTCAAATGATTCAGTCTCCTTGATTTCATTATTATAAACCATGAACACTAGCTTCTGAAACATACTTTCTTAGCTGGAAGTATATCTTATTAGTTTAGTCTTCAAAGCTAATCGAAGTAGACATTGTGTTCTGATATCTTTACAACCTGAAAAAAAAAAAGCTTAGGGTAAGAAGGGATACAATTATGTGTGGGAAGGTAAACATAAGGATAATAGTTTCTGGCACATTGTTAACTAAAAGGTGGGTGTTCAAGAAACCATCAGCTGAGATGCAAGGAAATGAATATTCACATAAGGTGAATAATGTTACCATAAGGTGAATATCACATAATATTCATGTAAGGTGCTTCCTAAATACTTTCTCACTAGATTAATGTGTTGAGGTCTTCCCTGAAATGATTAATTGATATCTAAACCTGATATTCCATGTTCATGAGTCACATGTAACATGATGAATCAGGGACTAACAAGACAAAGGCTAATGGACCATATTTGATTTGGCTTTGGGATTTTAGTATATTCTAAGTAGAAATAACACTGACGCTGTCTCCTGTCATTTGCTCATGTTCTGAGTTTTGCTGTGGGTATTGAAAGTTGCCTGAAACACCCTTGCACACACAGATCCACATGTGAACATTTGAATACCAGCTTTCTTTTGCATTCAGCTAGATTCTTGGCTGTTTCGTGTGTGTAATGAGTGTGTTCAGACTGTTGTAGATTCAGTATATGTGCAGATTTGTGTAAATATCTGTGGCCATACATACATGGGCATACTTGTTGACATGTTTTATTGTCTGTATAAGCCTTACATCTATTTTTATGTCCTTCTTAACTCAGTTTTCTATTTCATTCCATGCTCACTAGTTATTACTTCCTCATGCCTCTAGTATTTTATTTCTTTTTCCCACCTCTTCATTCTAATACAAGAGTTTATGGAACCATTTTCAATTACATAATCCCTTCTTAGATTAACTATTTGAGAATTGAGTCCCTTTCTTCTCCTTCCTTTCTTCCTGAATCCTTCCTGTTTATTTTACAGAAATCTCTTCACTATTGTTGGTTGATAATATCCAAGACACATTTTCCCTATTTGGGAGAGGAGGGGAACAAAGAGAAATAACTGATAGTTCATGGAAGGCAAATATACATCAAAGAGATATATGTTTTAGATATGACTTAGTTGCTAAGTCATGTCTGACTTTTTGTGACCCAATGGGCTGTAGCACATGACACTCCTCTCTCCTCCACTATCTCCCAGAGTTTGCTCAAATTCATGTCCATTGAGTCCCTGATGCTATCTAAACATCCCATCCTCTGCTACCCCTTCTCTATGTGCCCTCCATTTCTCCTAGCATCAGAGTCTTTCCCAGTGGGTTGGCATTCCTCACTAGGTGGCCAAGGTATTGGGGCTTTGGGTTCAGCATCAGTCATTCCAATGAATATTCAGGGTTGATTTCCTTCAGGATTGACTGGTTTGACCTCCTTGCCATCCAAGGGGCTCTCACATGTCTTTTCCAGCACCACAACTCAAAAGCATCAATTCTTTGGCACTCAGCCTTTTTAATGTCCAACTCTCACATCCATACATGACTACTGGAAAAAATAGTTTGACTATGTGGACCTTTGTTGGCAAAGTGATGTCTCTGCTTTTTAATATGCTGTCTAGTTTTGCCATAGCTTTCCTTCCAAGTAGCAAGCATCTTTAACTTCATGATTGCAGTCATTATTCACAGTGAATTTGAGGCCAAGAAAAGAAAATTTGTCACTGCTTCCACATTTTCACCTTGTATTTGCCAAGAAGTGATGGGACTGGATGCTATGATCTTTATTTTTTTAATGTCAAGTTTCAAACCAGCTTTTTCACTCTCATCTTTCACATCATCAAGAGGCTCTTTAGTTTCTCTTCAATTTCTTCCATTAGAGTTATATCATCTACATATTTGAGGCTGTTGATATTTCTCCCAGCAGTCTTGATTGCAGCTTGTGATTCACTCAGCCCTCCATTTCACATCATATACTCTTGTTGAACCTCTTTCCCAATTTGAACCAGTCTGTTATTCCATGTCTGGTTCTAAATATAGCTTCTAGACCTGCATATAGATTTCTCAGGAGGCAGGTAAGTTGGTCTGGTATTCCCATCTAAGAATTTTCCATTTTGTTTTGATCCACATAATCAGAGGCTTTAGCGTAGTCAGTGAAGCAGAAGTAGATGTTTTCCTGAAACTCCTTTGCTTTCTCCATGATCCATTGAATATTGGCAATTTGATCCCTAGTTCCTTTACTTCTTCAGAACCCAGCTTGTACATCTAGAAGTTCTCAGTTCATGTACTGCTGAAATGTAGCTTGAAGGATTTTGAAGGTAACTTTGCTAACATGTGAAATTAACAAAATTGTATGGTAATTTGAACATTCTTTGACATTGTCCTTCTTTGCGATCGTAATGATTGCTGACCTTTTCCAGTCCTGTGGCCACTGCTTCAGTCAGTTCAGTTCAGTTCAGTTCAGTTGCTCAGTCATGTCCGACTCTTTGCAACCCTGTGGAGACTGAAGAATGCCAGGCCTCCTTGTCCATCACCAACTCCCGAGTCCACTCAAACTCATGTCCATTGAGTCAGTGATGCCATCCAACCTTCTTATCCTCTGTCNAGTCAGTTCAGTTCAGTTCAGTTCAGTTGCTCAGTCATGTCCGACTCTTTGCAACCCTGTGGAGACTGAAGAATGCCAGGCCTCCTTGTCCATCACCAACTCCCGAGTCCACTCAAACTCATGTCCATTGAGTCAGTGATGCCATCCAACCTTCTTATCCTCTGTCATTCCCTTCTCCTCCTGCCTTGAATCTTTCCCAGCATCAGGGTCTTTTCAAATGAGTCAGCTCTTCGCAGTGGCCAAAATATTGCAGTTTCAGCTTCAATATCAGTCCTTCCAATGAATATTCAGGACTGATTTCCTTTAGGTTGGATTGGTTACTTTTCCAAATTTGCTGGCATACTGAGTGCAGCACTTTAACAGCAGCATCTTTTAGGAGGCCCTGCAAGGCATGGCTCATGATGTTATTGAGTAATGCAAGCCCCTTCACCACCACAAGGCTGTATTCTGTGAAGGGGCAAAGAGATAAATGGGAGTGCATCTTTTGGCATAATGATTTTAAAAGTTATGTAGAAGCAATATATTCCTTTTTTTTCATCCAGCATTTATTGATTTTCTTCTGTGTTCAAGGTAATATTATGGACAATATTTACTAATGATCAGTTCAGTTCAGTTCAGTCGCTCAGTCATGTCCAACTCTTTGTGACCCTGTCAATTGCAGCACGCCAGGCCTCGTTATCCATCACCAACTCCTGAGTCCACTCAAACTCATGTCCACTGAGTCAGTGATGCCATCCAACCTTCTTATCCTCTGTTGTTCCATTCTCCCACCCCCAGTCTCTCCCAGCATCAGAGTCTTTTCCAATGAGTCAACTTTTCGCACGAGGTGGCCAAAGTACCGGAGTTTCAGCTTTAGCATCATTCCTTCCAAAGAACACCCAGGACTGATCTCCTTTAGAATGGACTGGTTGGATCTCCTTGCAGTCCAAGGGACTCTCAAGAGTCTTCTCCAACACCACAGTTTAGAAGCATCAATTTTTCAGCGCTCAGCTTTCTTCACAGTACAACTCTCATATCCATACATGACCACTGGAAAAACCATAGCCTTGACTAGAAGGATCTTTGTTGGCAAAGTAATGTCTCTGCTTTTGAATATGCTATCTAGGGTGATCATAACTTTTCTTCCAAGGAGTAAGCGTCCTTTAATTTCATGGCTGCAGTCACCATCTGCAGTGATTTTGGAGCCCCCCAAAAATAAAGTCAGACACTGTTTCCATTGTTTCCCCACTTATTTGTCATGAAGTGATGAGACCAGATGCTATGATTCATTTTCTGAATGTTGACCTTTAAGCCAAATTTCTCACTCTCCTCTTTCACTTTCATCAAGAGGCTTTTTAGTTCCTCTTCACTTTCTGCCATGAGGGTGGTGTCATCTGCATTTCTGAGGTTGTTGATATTTCTCCCGGCAATCTTGATTCCAGCTTGTGTTTCTTCCAGCCCAGCATTTCTCATGATGTACTCTGCATATAAGTTAAATAAGCAGGGTGACAGTATGCAGCCTTGACATACTCCTTTTTCTATTTGGAACCAGTCTATTGTTCCACGTCCAGTTCTAACTGTTGCTTCCTGACCTGCATATAGGTTTCTCAAGAGGCAGGTCAGGTAGTCTGGTAGTCCCATCTTCAGAATTTTCCACAGTGCATTGTGATCCACACAGTCAAAGGCTTTGGCATAGTCAATAAAGCAGAAATAGATGTTTTTCTGGAACTCTCTTGCTTTTCCCATGATCCAGTGGATGTTGGCAATTTGGTCTCTGCTTCCTCTGCCTTTTCTAAAACCAGCTTGAACATCTGGAAGTTCACGATTCACATGTTGCTAAAGCCTGGCTTGGAGAATTTTGAGCATTACTTACTAGCATGTGAGATGAGTGCAATTGTGCGATAGTTTGAGCAATGATAATGGTATTCAATTCTTCAAATTTTTCTGATAGTTGTACTAAAAGAAAAATATTCCAATAAGAGATTTATTTGTTCAGTAGGAAGAAAGCTCTTAAAAGATCATTCTAGTGGAAAGAGCAGTGGGACTGGAGACTGTATCTGCACAGAAACCACAGCCCTCCAAATACTGACTTCTCTACACTGTAGCCAGAATCTTTATTTTAGGATGCAAATCTGATCCTATTTATATCTCCTTATTCTTTAATGGTTTCTTATTTTTCTGAGCATAAAGTCAGTCTTTAATGAGGTGTACAGATCATGCAGAGTCTGGCTCCACCTGCCTCTAATCTCATCTGCCAGTCTTTGAACACCACCCCCACCCCACCTGCCCCGGCCTCATGCTATTTGCTCCAGCCACTGCTGCTGTTTAGTTACATGCTGTAAGTCATGTCCAACTCTCTGCGACCCTATGACTGTTAGCCTGCTGGCTTTCCTGTTCACGGGATTTCACACAGGAATATTAGAGTGGTTTGCCGTTTCCTTCTATAGGGGATCTTCCCAATCCAGGGATCGAACCTACATCTCCTGCTTGGCAGGCAGATTCTTTACCGGAGTCACCTGGGAACCTCCAACTATTGCAGCAGTAGTTTATTTACTAGACAGCGCTCATCTCTGAGGACCATTGCCCAAGCTATTTTTCTGTTAGACACCTCTCCTTTCTTTTAAACTTTCACTTATCCCACTTAAAGCAGATTAAGTGGAGTAATGAAACATATTCATGAAACCATGTTGCTTTTCTTTGGATCTCTTATCTGTATTCTTAATTGTATATTTATTTGTGTGATTAATGTTGGGCACTCCAGCTTGACTGTTTGTGTTCGTGACAGTTGCAACCCCTGTGCCTATCAGTTTCTGACACATGCATTTTTTGAAAAGTTGAATAATTGGGGGGGGGAAATTATTTGAAAGATATGACACAAAGTTTCACCAATTATAGGATGAGGATAATAGTTGAGAATAGAATGGGCATGTTAATGGAGAGAGTGCATAAAAGATTTTCAGGATATAATCAGATAAAGAATAAGATAATATAGTAATAGCCAAGAGGAATTGCTATTCTAATTACTTTGGACTGTAGAGAAGTGGTGATGTGGGTGTGAAGATAACTTTAAGAGAAATCATTGTCTTCTTGCAGAAAGAAAACAGAACTTCTGTGTCTATATCCCTCCATCTCTCTATCTCTGTCCGTATCTCTATATCTAAAGATAATTTAAAAGGAAGTTTTCAAAATGTAAGTTTCTTTCTTTCCTTGTCCTCACTTCTAGCTGCAATCTGCAGTCGTAACCAACTTTAAGAATTCTTGTTTTCAGCTCCTCTGTGGTTATTGCTGACTCTATAATTATATGTTGTTTCTGTTTCTCCAATTACCAACTTTTGATAGTATCTACTGAATTTAGACCATCATACTAACTCCCACTTTTCCCCTTTCTGCTCCCCAGTTATTGTTTCTATTACTCTAGTATTAGATTTATGACCTGAAATAATATTCTTCAACAAAATTCCCTCATTCATGTAATTTCTGCATGAATATTGGCCTCCCTTTATAGAAGATTAAAAAGTAGGACACTTACATTTTTCTTTAATTGTCCTTACCCTTTCCATTTCTGAATTCTGTCAAGTGAAAGTGAAAGTCGCTCAGTTGTGTCTGACTCTTTGTGACCCCGTGGACTATATAACCTGCCAGGCTCCTCTGTCCATGGCAGTCTCCAGGCCGGAATAGTGGAATGGGTAGCTGTTCCCTTCTCCAGGGGATCTTCCCAACTGAGGGACTGAACCCAGGTCCTCTGCATTGCAGGAGGATTCTTTACCATCTGAGCCACCAGAAAGCCCAAGAGCACGGGAGTGCCTAGCTTATCCCTTTTCCAGGGGATTTTCCTGACCCAGTAATTGAGCTGGGGTCTCCTGCACTGCAGGCAGATTCTTTACCAACTGAGCTACCAGGGAAGTCCAAATTCTGTCAACAGTTATTTGATTTTTGCCAACTTATATTCTATTTCATTTAAAAAATTTTTATGTTATTGCCTGTGTTTTGTGTGTGTCTTCACTAATGGTTCATTTAAAAATTGAATACAAATCAACCTCATAAAACAGTAACATTATGTAAATGTGATGAGTATTATGCATAAACAATATTAAAAACAGATAAATTTTATTTTGGTCAAAGTACTATAATGGGACCCATTGAAAAGCAGATGTAATCCTGTATAATTGAAACTGCCACACAAAAGACAATATTCCCAGTTCTTAACACTCAAAATCATATTATATTTCAGTGTTCAATATATAGTCTATGAGTTTCTTATTCAGCTTTTTGTTCTCTGAAGAGTTTCTAATTGTGTTTCTTATTACAGGCAGCAAAACATCCCCATAAGTTTAATCACATTGATAAAATCTTTCAAGATCTTAATACAGATTATCACATGGAATCTATCTTCTTAAGATGTTCAATATATAGTCTATGAGTTTCTTATTCAGCTTTTTGTTCTCTGAAGAGTTTCTAATTGTGTTTCTTATTACAGGCAGCAAAACATCCCCATAAGTTTAATCACATTGATAAAATCTTTCAAGATCTTAATACAGATTATCACATGGAATCTATCTTCTTAAGGAAATTTTTTGCGGACTCCTCTTCCTGTTTTCATTTGAGCTGATTACATAGAGATTGTTTTGTGTGTGTATGTTCAGTTGCTAAATCAGGTCTGACTCTTTGCGACCCCATGGACTGCAGTAAGCCAGGCTTCACTGTCCTTTACTATCTCTCAGAGTTTGCTCAGATTCATGTCCATTGAGTTGGTGATGTTATCTAACCATCTCATATTGTGCCACCTCGTTCTCCTTTTGCCTTCAGTCTTTCCCATTATCTGGGTCTTTTCCAATGAGTCAGCTCTTTGCATCAGGTGGCCAAAGTATTGGAGCTTCAGCTTCAATGAAAATCTTCATCTCTATTTATCTTATATTTTTCCTCTGTTAAAATTTTAAATGTCAGTTATCATATTTCTAACATATAATATTTTTTTCTTTATCTACTTGAATGGATCCAGTATTGCTAATCATCTCTTTATCTATCTATGTATCCATTTCTATTACAAAAGCACCATATCATTTCCAGGGAGTTATGCATGGTGAGGATGGAGTTACAAGAATATGGAATTGAGTTACAGCTATAGGGTTTTGGAAAATGGAGAATATGAATTTGGACTTCTTGCCTTATTGAACCAACTTTCTTTAAGTAGGAGGTAAATACAGAATCTGTTTCTCCAGCAAAGATATGGAAAACCAAGATTTTTTTTTTAAAGAATTCTGAAGTTATTGGCTAACTTGTGAATTCTGTCCAAGATTTAAGTCAATGATTTCCCTGCCAATGGTGCAGTGCCCTTGAGCATAGTTACTGGCAGAATTTTCCTTGCTAGGGATGTGCCACACGGGGTGGAAGAGCCATTGGTATAAATTTCATTGCAAATGTGGATTTCAGGTCTACAGACACTATAGTTGACCCTCCCCCACCCCCAAGAAAAACTGCAGCTTTGTTTTTGTAGTTTCAGTTACCAATGGTCAACTGTGATCTGAAAATATTATATGGAAAATTCCAGAAATAACAATTCATAAGTGTGCCATTCTTGGTAGTGTGATGAAATCTCATGCTGTCCTGCACCATCCTACCTGGGATGTGAATTATCCCTTTTTCCCATATATCCTGCCTGTTGGCATCAGTTACTTACTCATCTTGGTTATCAGATTGGCTGTCATGACATTGCAGTGCTTGAGTTCAAATAACCCTTATTTTACTTAGTAATGTCCCCAAAGCAGGAGAGTACTGATGCTGGCAATTCAAGTATGCCAAAAATAAGATGTAGGGTGCTTCCTTTAAGTGAAAAAGGTTCTTGACTTAATGAGGAAAGAAAAAGCTCCTATGCTGAGGTTGCTATGATGTACAGTAAGAACAAATCTTCTACTTGTTAAATTGTGAAGAAAGAAAAAGAAATTTGTGCTGGTTTTGCTGTTGTAACTCAAACCCTCAAACTACACAAGTTATAGCCACAGTCCCTGCCAGAGAGAGAGAGAGAGACTCACGTAACTTTTATTAAAGTGGATTTGGTCCTTGAACAACACTGGGGTTGGGCCTCCAAACACCTTTCACTTGAAAATCTGCATATAACTTTATAGTCATCCCTCCATATCTGTGGTTCTGCATCTGAGGATTCAGCCAGCCTTGGAATATTAGTACCATAGTGTGTATCACTGAAAACCTCCATGTGTAAGTGGACCCGCACAGTACAAACTGTTGTTCAAGGGACCACTGCATACTGTTATAACTATTAGATTATTCGTTATTGTTTTACATCTCTTACTATGCCCAATTTATAATTTAAACTTTCTCCTAAATATGTATGCCTAGGGGAAATACAGTATATATAGGTGTGCTAAGTCACTTCAGTCATGTTTGACTCTTTGGAACCCCATGGACTGTAGCCCATCAGGCTCCTCTATCCATGGGATTCTCCAGGCTAGAATGCTGTAGTGGGTTGCCATTTCCTTTTCCAAGAATATATAGGGCTTGGTATAACAAGCCTTGTTACTTGGCTCCATGATGTGTTCCAGGCAGTAGAGTGCCCAGCAGTCAATTTTCTGTCTAGGCACAATAGGTTGCTATTGTGGTGGAGATGACAATATACATGTAGCTGTGGGTTAGGAGATGAAGCCAGCTAGAATAGTCACAGTGTCCTGGTTACCATACCAACCAGCTAAGGTTTGAGGTAAGTTATTCATTCAGAATATTTTTGGAAGTTTGTTTTATCCTCCAAATGATTTCTTTTAGAGTGTGTTACTGTGTTTGCTCACATTGGGATTTTTTTTCCATATAAAGAGGTCCCTGAATCATCTCTATTGATACTTAGTTCTTTGCTTGTGTTTACTGAATGGTGATTAGATTGATCAGCATACATAGCTAGTATACAGTTTTCTTTTCCTTTAATTTAAATAGGTTCAGGAATAAAATGGGGGAGTTGTTGTTGTTCAGTCACTCAGTTGTGTCCCTCATGAACTACAGCACACCAGGCCTCCCTGTCCTTCACTATCCTCCTGAGTTTGTTTAAACTTATGCCCATTGAGTCAATGACATCATCCAAATATCTCATCCTGTGTTGCCCCCTTCTCTTCCTGCCCTCAATCTTTCCCAGCATCAGAGTCTTTAGCAATGAATAGGCTCTTCACATCAGATAGCCAAAGTATTGGAACTTCAGCTTCAGCATCGGTCCCTCCAATGAATATCCAGGGTTGATTTCCTTTAGGATTGACTGGTTTGATCTTCTTGCTATCCATGAGTTTCTCAAGAGTCTTCTTCAGTACCACAGTTTGAAAGCATCAGTTCTTCAGCACTCAGCCTTCTTATCGTCTAATCTCACATCTGTACATCACTACTGGAAAAACCATAGCTTTGACAATAGGAACCTTTGTCAGAAAGTGATGTCTCTGCTTTTTAATATGCTGTCTAGGTTTGTCATAGCTTTTCTTCCAAAGAGCAGATGTCTTTTAATTTCATGGCTGCACTCACTGTCCTCAGTGATTTTGGAGCCCAATAAAATAAAGTCTGTCACTGTTTCCATGGTTTCCCCATCTATTTGCCATGAAGTGATTGGGCCGGATGACATGATCTTAGTTTTTTTGAATGTTGAGTTTTAAGCCAGCTTTTTCACTTTCCTTTTCACCTTCATCAAGAGGTTCTTTGGTTTCTCTTCACATTCTGCTGTTAGGAAGGTGCATATCTGAGGTTATTGATATTTCTCTCAGTAATCTTGATTCCAACTTGTGCTTCATCCAGCCCAAGCTTTTGCATGATGTACTCTGCATATAAGTTAAATAAGCAGGGTGACAATCTACAACCTTGATGTACTCCTTCCTCAATTTTGAAATAGTTCATTGTTCCATGTTTGGTTCTAACTGTTGTTTCTTGACCTGCACACAAATTTCTCCGGAGGCTGGTGAGGTGGATTGACAGTCCCTTCTCTTTAAGAGTTGTCCAGAGTTTGTTGTGATCCACACAGTCAAAGGCTTTAGCATAGTCAGTGAAGCAGAAGTAGAAGTTTTTCTGCAATTCCCTTGCTTTTTTCATGATCCAGTGGATATTGGCAATTTGATCTCTGGTTCCTCTGCCTTTTCTAAATCCAGCTTCTATAACTGGAAATTCTAGGATCATGTACTGTTGAAGCCTTGCTTGAAGGATTTTGAGCATTACCTTGCTAGCATGTGAAAATGTGCTTCATCCAGCCCAAGCTTTTGCATGATGTACTCTGCATATAAGTTAAATAAGCAGGGTGACAATCTACAACCTTGATGTACCCCTTCCTCAATTTTGAAATAGTTCATTGTTCCATGTTTGGTTCTAACTGTTGTTTCTTGACCTGCACACAAATTTCTCCGGAGGCTGGTGAGGTGGATTGACAGTCCCTTCTCTTTAAGAGTTGTCCAGAGTTTGTTGTGATCCACACAGTCAAAGGCTTTAGCATAGTCAGTGAAGCAGAAGTAGAAGTTTTTCTGCAATTCCCTTGCTTTTTTCATGATCCAGTGGATATTGGCAATTTGATCTCTGGTTCCTCTGCCTTTTCTAAATCCAGCTTCTATAACTGGAAATTCTAGGATCATGTACTGTTGAAGCCTTGCTTGAAGGATTTTGAGCATTACCTTGCTAGCATGTGAAAAGAGTGCAATTGTGTGATAGTTTGAACATTCTTTGATATTGCCTTTCTTTAGACAATACACCAAATAACATAGAATATCTTAAATATATAACCTTAATTAGGAAAGTAGCTAAATATAAATAAAAGTGCTTTACTATTTCTGAGTAAACACACTGTTGTCACCATCATTATGACTGACCCAAAATTCCTTCTCTATAAACATGTTAGTTCACTATATGTTGATAAACTCTAATAGAGAGAAGGTTATATTGGTTTAAATATCAGTTGAGATTAGGTAGAATCTCTGTCATAGGAAGATTTACAGCCTAGTAGATCTAATTATCTTTCAGTAAGTTTAGAAAATGCATTAACTTGTCAAATCTATCATCAACTTAGCACCAAGAACAAATATTAAATAATGAAGGTGGTTTATTAACAAAAATCCTAGGGCTAATCATTTTAATTTCATTTACAAAAATTTTTGGACCTACTTAGGACAGAAAAGCAACAAAGTAAATGTGAACCATTTTATGGCAATTCTTTCCCTTATGCCACAAGAGATATGCTGCATTTGTAGCCCTTTAAATGCTGGCTTTAAAATAATGTGTTGCCATATTTTATTTTCTCCTTCATATGCTCAGAGATAAAATTGCAATATCAAAGCAGTAAATACTACACACGATATTGATGGAAACAGTAGCATAACAGAAAATATAACTCACTTTTTCTGTTTATATGGGAATATTGGAAAACAAATCAAACAAAAGGAGAGGTCTGTGAGAAGGGATACATTTTTAAATATTGCCAATTAAATTTTCTCTTTTAGTTCCTCTTTAAAAAGACTACATTTTCTTTGTATTTCACTCATCTCTATCAAGATGACTCCTGTGGACTCTGGAACTATGATCTTTCTAAGGAGAGATCATAAAAGGCAGTTCTCCAGTCAACTGTTCCTCATTTCATTAATATGCAAATAGCTCCCATGATTTTGTTCTCTCTTAACTTCTCCCCAGGGCTTTCCAGAATTATTTTGAGGCACACATTATTATCAAAGGACAGTACAAAAAAAAAAAAAAAAAAAAGGTTCCAGTTGTTCCTTCTAGAGGATTTAATTACATATCTATTTTATACTGTAGCTGGTTAATGTCTTTTTTTCTCAGTTGTTAAATTGATATTTTATATTTTTGCCTTCNTAATAAAAGAAAAAATAAAAAAAAAAAAAAAAAAAAAAAAGGTTCCAGTTGTTCCTTCTAGAGGATTTAATTACATATCTATTTTATACTGTAGCTGGTTAATGTCTTTTTTTCTCAGTTGTTAAATTGATATTTTATATTTTTGCCTTCCAACTTGATTTAAAGTTAAAGAATATGCTTTGTGTAATTTATCTTAAACATTTTCTTTCCATTTGATATTGATAGGCAAATATAACTGATTTTTGATAAGTTATCTATTTTGTTATTATAGAATTCTCAAAGTGAAAGTGAATATCACTCAGTCGCCTCCTATTCTTTGCGACCCCATGGACTGTCCATTCAATTTTCCAGGCCAGAATATTAGAGTGGGTAGCTTATCCATTCTCCAGCAGATCTTCTCAACCCAGGTATTGAACTGGGATCTCCTGCATTGCAGGTGGATTCTTTACCAGCTGAGCAGTTAGGGGAGAATTCTGGGCCATCCTTAAATTTTCAGAAGTTCAAATCATCTTTGCCTAGATACACATTGTTGTTGTTTAGTGGCTAAATTGTGTCTGGCTCTTTTGCTACTCCATAGGCTGTAGCCCTTCAGACTCCTTTGTCCATGGGATTTCCCAGGCAAGAATACTGGAGCGGCTTGCCATTTTCTCCTACAAGGGGTCTTCCTGACTCAGATCGAGGCTGTGTCTTCTGCTTGGCAAGCCGATTCTTTGCCATTGAGCCACCAGGAAAGTTTAGATGTACAGTCATTGCTTAAATGACTCCAAATAATCGGATATGGAGAAATTTCTGTGACTCTTGGTGCTACTCGTGGTATATATGATAAAAATGTTTATTTTTCTCTATGTTTGTTCATGTTCTAAACTATGGAATGACTCAAAAATGTTGCAAACACTGCCGTATCTTCTTACGTGTACACTTCATGATAGAAAATGATTGTCAGAATTCATATGCCAAGGACACCATGGTTCTGTCTCAGAGAACAACTTACTTGTGATGTGGAATCTGGTAGTGAGGAGACAGAGCCTCATTCTCAGAAGCTAGAACTATTGCTTTTCCAGAGTCCAGTCCAACGTCCATCAGATATTTTGATTCATGAAAGAAATCCAAAATAGACATGTGAATTTCCCTATAAGTAAGTCAGTGAGTAAGTGAAGTCACTCAGTCATGTCCGACTCTGCGGCCCCATGGACTGTAGCCGACCAGGCTCCTCCATCCATGGGATTTTCCAGGCAAGAGTACTGGAAGTTGCCAGTACTTTTCCAGGATTTCTCTATAGACCTATGGCAAATACTCCAGGTGGAAGAAGAGGAGTATTTCTATTCACTAGGAGTGAAATGTTTTACTTAAAGTAATCATAATGCATTCAAAACAGTGTGTTTTTTTATGGATGCATTAAATATCTAGTATGAGAATCCATCTGTCTGTCTCACTTTTTCTGCGAGTTGATATTTCTGCAAAAGCAGTAACTTCTTTGAAGCTCTCCTTAATACTAAAAACCAGTCCTCGTTTCCTGAAACCTTTGGACGTTTACATGTTCAGCTCTATACTTGTCTCTCTGGACTCTATTGTTGTTGCTAAAACCAGTGCAGTCACTTCATTTTTCACTAATAACCCCAAAGTCGGCTGAGTGTTGTCCCGTTTTGTGAATTTGTGTAACTGGATTCTACTGAGATTTTTATTGCTCTCGTAATTGGCTTAGGGTGATTGGTATATCTGCTCATTTCAGGGCCACTCTTAGTTTGTTCTCTCCCTGTCAGAGTTTGCTATATGTAGCAGTAAATCAAAGATTGTGTATATAAAACTTCTCATAACAAGTTCATTAATTAAAATCTATTGAGGAGAAAAATGATTCTCTGGGGCAGCAAGTGTTTCAAAATACAACATATCAGTTTTTCACATATTAATATCTCTGAAATTGGCTTTCATGTTATAGTCAAGGCAGATTTGATTAAAAATGGCTTCTTCTTATGTCCTTAAGCACTCTTTCAAATGTGCAAAAACTGAATTGGGCTAGATATTTTAGGAAATGGATTATACAAAGAGTGTTCGTTTCTGAAATGAAGCATCACATCACTATGGGAGTACCACAGACGTTGGGAAAATCCCAAGATCAGTCATACTCTAATCAGTAGAATATAAATCAGACCGTGGGTTATAACAATGTCTATTTTTTAAGATCCCACCAGGCAGAGATAATTGGAATGGAATTGACAAAATTAAAAGAAAATAAAACACACAAAATCACACCTGGCACACTATTATAGTGCACTGATAAATGTTTTAAAAAGTTGAAACTCTCATTCAAATGGGAAAATCAAAGAAGAGTGTTCTGAACAAAAATAAATAAATAATAAATAAAGGGACATAATAACCAAAACAATCTAACTTTTTGACACATGTAAAACCTTAATAAAGGAAGAGATCTAGCTATTCTGTTAAACTCACACACAAACCCATTTTATGTTGAAACCACTCGATCAAAAATCCTAGTTAAAAACGCCACTAAAAAGATACTATTCAAGCCTTCTGGCTCTTTTCAGTGGGTGACCTTGCAGTCTGCTGTTGGTTGCACAGTTACTGAACCCAGAGAGCACAGATTCTTTGGATTCTGCCAGCTTTTGAAGTGGATAAGCTCCACCCGAGGAACCCTCAGTACGCAGTGTCCTTCAGTGTTAGCATCAACAATGACCACAGCTGATGACGTTTCCCCATAAACTGTGCTCTACACATCATTCCAGACAGAGCCATTTTTGAAAAGAGAAATATATCTTTGACTTGACAGGCCTGATAAATCAAATCTAGGTTTCAAAGCCAAGAGTAGATCCAGTGAAACCATATGAAGTCAAGAGCTGATATTAGAGAAGCTATCTAGTAAAATTAAACTTATTTTCAAATGTCAAAGTCATGCTTGGAAGTCCCATTTGGTTGGACAGTTATATTATTTTAATTAATTTGTGTACTCAAATTATAAGGGTAATAACACAGAAAACTGAAACAGTTCATAGTCATTGAGATTAGATGTCCTTTTTTATTACTTGAGGTCAAACTAGATAAATGATTCTGAAGTTGAAGGTAGAAAATACCTAGAAGTGTCTCTCACTGAATTCTCATTTCTGTTGAACAACATCAGTGATTGACACATGCAAGAGACTGTGGTGAGATGGAAATGCACTGGCCAGATCTCCCTCAAGGTGGGACTTGTTCTCAGAGTCATCAGACAGCCTCCAGCTGTTAGCCCCTTCAGTGTTTGCCTCGACTGGGGAGTGGTGCCTTCCTCAAGGATCAGACTGTTTGAGGTGGTCCATGATGGGTTCTAAAGGCCTGGCCATCTTGTTCACCAAGGAATGGAACATCTGTGCTCCCAAGCTCTGTAGGGGGTTAGCTGAGGCTTTTCCAGGGACTGTGTTGCTATTCAACTGCTTTCTCTGCTCTATCCTGCATCCTTTCCCTCCACATACTGTCACAGTCATCCTGCACACCAAGTTCCTCCTCTGTGTCTGCTTCTGGAAAACCAGCCTGCGACAAGGAGCATACAGAAATGATCTGCAAGCGATAATGTCAAGCCCTAGCTTTTCTCTGAATACGTCACAACAAATAGTTTAGCCTGCAGAGAGCTCTGGTGGAGTGAATGATGGCAATCATGATATATACCCCTGCTTGCTTCCAGGATCCACTTTCTCACTACCCTGCCGGAAAGGATTGTGTGTTATTTCCTTCTTTACCAGTTACTTAAGAAATGATGATCATTGCAGATTTTCCTTATTATGTATACTATTTTAAAAACCTGTATAAAAAGCAATTTACCTTTTTAGGGGAGACAACTCCAGAGGAGAGAAATGTAACGTTACAGAATGACTCCTGGGCTGGTTTGCTTTTAACAGCTATTTAACAGCTCAGTACTCTCAGATCTACCTACTTATTTCCACTGAATTAAGCAATCCTAAAAATCACACACCAGAAAAGTAAGAGAGTCCCATTTATTTAAACAAAAATGGAAGCATGAGGATAAAATTACTCCAACCCTGTATCTCCTGCTCTTGGCTTTAAGGGGGGTGATTCTCACTATGGGAAGCTTCTCCGTCAGGGCATGTGCTGGTGGCAATGAATGGCATGTGACTTGTTTGCATAGGGCCCCAGTATCCTGTGCTTTGTTCTCACTCTTTTGAGGAAGGTTAAGAGGGTTGAAGGTGAATCTCAAGGCATTGTCCAAATGTGCATAATAGCAACCTAATCTCTGATACGGACTTTTTCAACTAAAAGCATTTTCCCTTTCCCTTGTGTTTCCAGCCCCCAACACCTGTCTATGAAATACAAAACTTCTTGTAAATACCTCCTCTCCTCCAAGGCTAATTATCAGAAATGGAAAGCAAGACTCATATCTGATAGCTTCAATTACCTGTAAGTCCCAATCAGAGGGACTGGAAATCTAATTTGTTCAGTGCCTTCAATTTTTTAGTTATATAAAGCAGCAATTACTAGGAATATAATACATTCCTCCTGTCAGATATATTTGAATGAGAAAATATATTTATTACTGAACCCTGAATACATCTATAAAATTTCTCTATTTTCCTTAAAAAAAAAAAAAAAAAAACACACACACAAAGAAGTTACTATAGTTGCTCTACTATTTTCTCCTAAACCTGAAGAATATCTATATAATCATAAAAGGAAATTTAACTGAGTAGCTAGTGAGGCACACCTTCCTAGCCCACATTATACACAGTTTCTTAACTACTCATCTGTGCTTTCCAAAAAGCATGAGAAAGAGACCACTGAGACGAACAGCCATGAAATTCTAAGGAGAAAGTTGACTTTGATTTTGATGAAAGAAAATGACCCATACTGGAACCTTAGAGCAAGAATAGTCCTCAGTTCAGTTCAGTTCAGTCGCTCAGTCATGTCCAACTCTTTGTGACCCCATGGACTGCACCACACCAGGCCTCCCTGTCCATCACCAACTCCCAGAGTTTACCCAAACTCAAGTCTATTGAGTCAGCGATGCCATCCAACCATCTCATCCTCTGTCATCTCCTTCTTCTCCCGCCTTTAATCTTTCCCAGCATCAAGGTCTTTTCCAGTGAGTCAGCTCTTCACATCAAGTGGCCAAAGTATTGGAGTTTCAGCTTCAGCATCAGAGATTTTGATGAAAGAAAATGACCCATACTGGAACCTTAGAGCAAGAATAGTCCTCAGTTCAGTTCAGTTCAGTCGCTCAGTCATGTCCAACTCTTTGTGACCCCATGGACTGCACCACACCAGGCCTCCCTGTCCATCACCAACTCCCAGAGTTTACCCAAACTCAAGTCTATTGAGTCAGCGATGCCATCCAACCATCTCATCCTCTGTCATCTCCTTCTTCTCCCGCCTTTAATCTTTCCCAGCATCAAGGTCTTTTCCAGTGAGTCAGCTCTTCACATCAAGTGGCCAAAGTATTGGAGTTTCAGCTTCAGCATCAGTCCTTCCAATGAATATTCAGGACTGATTTCCTTTAGGATAGACTGGTTGGATCTCCTTGAAGTCCCAGGGACTCTCAAGAGTCATCTCCAATACCACAGTTCAAAATCACCAGTTCTTAGGTGCTCAGCTTTCTTTATAGTCCAACTCTCACATCCATTCATGACTACTGAAAAAACCATAGCCTTGACTAGATGGACCTTGTTGGAAAAGTAATGTCTCTGCTTTTTGATATGCTGCTTAGGTTGGTCATAACTTTCCTTCCAAGGAGTAAGTGTCTTTTAATTTCATGGCTGCAGTCACCATCTGCAGTGATCTCTAGTAGCATATTGGGCACCTACCAACCTGGGGAGTTCATCTTTTAGTGTCCTATCTTTTTGCCTTTTCATACTGTTCATGGGGTTGTCAAGGCAGGAATATTGAAGTGGCTTGCCATTCCCTTCTCCAGTGGACCACATTTTGTCAGAACTCTTCACCATGACCCATCTGTCTTGGGTGGCCCTACACGGCATGGCTCATAGTTTCAGTGAGTTAGACAAGGCCGTGGTCCATGTGATCAGATTGGTTAGTTTTCTGTGGTTGTGGTTTTCAGTCTGTCTGCCCTCTGATGGAGGAGGATAAGAGGCTTATGGAAGCTTCCTGATGGGAGAGACTGAGAGATGGGGAAACTGGGTCTTGTTCTAATGGGCAAGGCCATGCTCAGTAAATCTTTAATCCAATTTTCTGTTGATGGGTGGAGCTGTGTTCCCTCCCTGCTATTTACCTGGTGCCAAACTATGGTGGAGGTAATGAAGATAACGGTGACCTCCTTCAAAAGGTCCCACGCATGTACTGCTATAGTCCATGCCCCCAACCCTGCAGCAGGCCACCACCGACCCACACCTCTGCTGGAGACTCCTGGACACACAGGCAAGTCTGGGTCAGGCTCTTTTGGGGTCACTGTTCCTTTCTCCTGGATCCTGGTGCACAAGGTGCTGTTTGTGCCCTCTAAGAGTCTATTTCCCAGTCCTGTGTACGTTCTGGCAGATCTATGGTGGGGTTAATGGCGACTTCCTCCAAGAGGGCTTATGCCATACCCAAGTCTGCTGCACCTGGAGCCTCTGTCCCTGTAGCAGTCCACTGCTGACCCGTACCTCCACAGGAGATGCTCAAACACAGTTCTGTCTCAGTCTCTGTGGGGTCCCTGGGTCCTGGTGTGCACAAGGTCTGTTTGAGCCCTCTTAGCATCTCTGGAGGGAATGGGGTTTGATTTTAAACACAAATTCGCCCCTCCTACCATCTTGCTGAGGCTTCTCCTTTGCCCTTGGGTGTGGGGTACCTCCTCACTCTCTGACCTTGGACGTGGGATATTTCCTCACTGTTTGTCCAGGAAAGCACAGCTGCCACTCCTGATGTTGGAGTGGGGTTATCTCCTCGTGGCCACTCACTGCTCCAGTGCTGTGCAGCTGTCCAAAGAGTAGTTCTAGAGAGCAAATTTCTATTGGCCAGTAATCACTTGCTGTGGTCTTTTTGAGATCTCTCTGTTTCAACTTTTCCTGAGACTTAATGATTTTTGCATTCTCCTCCTCATTCGTAATCTTTGATGATCAATCTACTTGTAGGCAGTGTGTGGCAGTTAACTGCTCTTCCTTCATTGTTCCACTTTTCCTCTGAATCAGTCCCTTTTCACTCCTACCATGTTAATAGACAGAGGTATACTATTTTAGTATACAGTACTCATACTATATACATAAATATATATAGTATATAGTATTATATATACCTTTAGTATATGAAAGTGTTAGTCGCTCAGTCATGTGTGACTCTTTGTGACCCCATGGACTGTTACCCACCAGATTCCTCTGTCTATGGGGTTCTCCAGGCAAGAATACTAGACTGGGCTGCAATTTCCTTCTTCAGGGGATCTTCCCATCTCAGGGATCGAATCTGAGTCTCCTAAATTGCAGGCAGATTCTTTACTGTCTGAGCCACCAGGCAAACGACCTTTCAGTTCAGTTCAGTTCAATCACTCAGTTGTGTCCAACTCTTTGTGATCCCATGAATTGCAGCACACCAGGCCTCCCTGTCCATCACCAACTCCCGGAGTTCACTCATTGAGTCGGTGATGCCATCCAGCCATCTCATCCTCTGTCGTCCCCTTCTCCTCCTGCCCCCAATCTCTCCCAGCATCAGAGTCTTTTCCAATGAGTCAGCTCTTTGCATGAGATGGCCAAAATATTGGCGTTTCAGCTTTAGCATCAGTCTTTCCAAAGGACACCCAGAGCTGATCTCTTTCAGAATGGACTGGTTGGATCTCCTTGCAGTCCAAGGGACTCTCAAGAGTCTTCTCCAACACCACAGTTCAAAAGCATCAATTCTTCGGTGCTCAGCTTTCTTCACAATCCAACTCTCACACCCATACATGACCACAGGAAAAACCATAGCCTTGACTAGACTGACCTTTGCTGGAAAAGTAATGTCTCTCTGCTTTTGAATATGCTATCTAGGTTGGTCAAAACTTTTCTTCCAAGGAGTAAGCATCTTTTAATTTCATGGCTGCAATCACCATCTGCAGTGATTTTGGAGCCCCCCAAAATAAAGTCTGACACTGTTTCCACTTTTTCCCCATCTATTTGCCATGAAGTGATGGGACCAGATGCCATGATCTTCGTTTTCTGAATGTTGAGCTTTAAGCCAATTTTTTCACTCTCCTCTTTCACTTTTATCAAGAGGCTTTTTAGTTCCTCTTCACTTTCTGCCATAAGGGTGGTGTCATCTGCATATCTGAGATTATTGATATTTCTCCCAGCAATCTTGATTCCAGCTTGTGTTTCTTCCAGTCCAGCGTTTCTCATGATGTACTCTGCATATAAGTTAAATAAGCAGGGTGACAATATACAGCCTTGACATACTCAAAAAAAGGAACTTTAGTATTAGTATTATTAATTATGTTTTACAGAATAAGAGTTTGACTAGCTGTGTGAAGAGAGGAAAGATACCTCATCCCTCTCAAAATTTTGGTCATAAAAATAAACTAACTATTTGGAAAAGGAAGATTTTAATACCAGGAGAAACTAATTTAAAATTATTGGAAAACTGGAGGAGTAAATGTCAGGGAGAGCCATCACTTTAACATTCTCTGTAGTTTCTGTGAATCCACGTGTTACTCTTGTTATCTGGCTCAGGAAATTCAAAAAACCAACCCATGAAGGGCACAGCAACATTTAATACCAAGATGGGTGATTTATGGGAGAACACTGGGAGCTTTAGCAAAACTTCCTATCGGCAAAGCCCCCAAATCTGACCATGCAGAAGAAGGACATTGGCTTATTTCTTTCTAACAAGTACCTCTCTTTGCTGAAATCTAAATAGGAACCACACTAAAAAGGTTTCTAGTACACATAGCTCTCAGGGTTCTTCGTTCCTGAAGCTTTTGTTTTTCAATAAATGCAGTGACTTGTGTATTCCTGCCTGGTGTTAGCTAAGAAAAATAAACTTACTTCCTATTACTAATATGATGACCAGATCACAGCCAGTGGGAGTAACCTCAACTAGTGACAGTGACTCATGATGAAATCCCTAAATACTAGGGATACAAGTGCCTTTTGTTTAAAGACATCCTTGGATCAATAAAGGGGATGGTTTTCATGGGACTGCTCATGGTTTGACTACTGTAATTTGAGAGGGAATAGTTTTACTCTATTTCCTCAAACATAATATTTTTGCAAGATTTTTATGCTCTTTTTTGGAATAAGTTAAATTTAGTGTCTCTCAGTGTCTTTAACTCTTTTCTTCTTAAATCTTCTATGATTTATATGCTATTTCAAGAATAAAGATATGATCTGGAGTTAGAAATTGATGCCAGATTCTGAATATTCCCTCCAGGCTCTATCTGCCTCTCCTTCCTTCTTCCTACTATTTTGTTTGTTTGTTTGTTTGTTTTCTTTTCCTTTTTCACTATCAAATCCCACGTATGTGATTAGCAAGGCCTTCTGTTCTAGGAGGTTCCTAACCACAAGTGGTTGATATTGAAGCAGCTAAAGCTTGATATATTAGGAGCTTAATATTAAGTTGTTTTTTCGGCTGAACTATCCATGATATTGCTCATGATTTTCATAAATGGGCTTCAGGATGGTTTCCTGTGCCTGATTTTGTTGGTTTGAGTTTTATTCTAAGAAGAGAGAGACAGGGAGAAGGCTATCCTGCCTCTTCCTTTAATCTCCTCAAGTCTCAACCCAGTGACATACTTGTCTCTTTACTTTGAGTTACTAATCTGCTTGAATGTGTGACTTTGGCCCTCTGTGTTCAACCACTAGGATAACAGTTAAAAAGAAGAATATTATTGGCATGATGAAGTTCAGAGAAATTGCTAAATGGACACAGCCAGGAAGACCAGGATGGTTAGATGGTGATACAGAGACTGAAATAATGAATCCTCAAATTGGATTTGGAAGGAAGTATAGCTAACAGGATTTATAGATTTGGAAAAGATGCATGTTGTTGTCAGATTCTAGTAAAAAATAGAAAATATTCCTAAAGGAGTAAGAGTTTATATCTGAATATTTGGAGAATTACTAGAGTGTGGTAAAGCTCCCAGTGTCTGTTAACAGCAGGGACTTGTTTTGTACCCTATGCATGAAAGACAACAGAAGAAGGGAGTGGAGGGAGAGAGAGGATGAAACACACAAAGGCATGGATGAGGAGGCAGAGGCAGAGAGAAGGAGAGGATATGAGAGAGTCTAATTATGAGAGAATGTGGCCTTTGATAGTGGAAAGAGACAGGAAAATAATTTCCTCATCTTATTCTCCTCCTACCCTCTGGTATTTGTAAGGGGGTGGTCTTGATCCCTGCCTCTGGTACAATGTCACGAACTTCATTCCATAGTTCATCAGGCACTCTATCTATCAGATCTAGGCCCTTAAATCTATTTCTCTCTTCCACTGTATAATCATAAGGGATTTGTTTTAGGTCATACCTGAATGGTCTAGCGGTTATCCCTCAGTTCAGTTCAGTTCAGTCGCTCAGTCGTGTCCGACTCTTTGTGACCCCATGAATCACAGCACACCAGGCCTCCCTGTCCATCACCATCTCCCGGAGTTCACTCAGACTCACGTCCATCGAGTCCGTGATGTCATCCAGCCATCTCATCCTCGGTCGTCCCCTTCTCCTCCTGCCCCCAATCCCTTCCAGCATCAGAGTCTTTTCCAATGAGTCAACTCTTCGCGTGAGGTGGCCAAGTACTGGAGTTTCAGCTTTAGCATCATTCCTTCCAAAGAAATCCCTGGGTTGATCTCCTTCTGAATGGACTGATTGGATATCCTTGCAGTCCAAGGGACTCTCAAGAGTCTTCTCCAACACCACAATTCAAAAGCATCAATTCTTTGGCGCTCAGCCTTCTTCACAGTCCAACTCTCACATCCATACATGACCACAGTAAAAACCATAGCNCAGTTCTTCACATCAGGTGGCCAAAGTATTGGAGCTTCATCTTCAGCATCAGTCCTTCCAATGAATATTCAGGACTGATTTCCTTTAGGATTGACTGGTTTGATCTACTTGCAGTCCATCTATGGGTTTGTATCAGTAACTGTTCAAAGGCTTTTGAGGTTTATCCTACGTTTGACAATAGGCATTTAGCTTTTGTTTAAAAATTGTTTTATTATGAAATATATCATATAAAATAAATCTAAAACAGGCTTCTAGTTTTTAATTAATGTTGAAATTATAGATATCAAAGACAAGATGAGTGAATCTGAAGGGTATTATGCTAAATGAAAAAACTCAGAGAAAGACAAATACTGTATGGTATCACTTATATGTGGAATCTAAAAAAAAAAGACTCATAGAAGCAGAGAGTGGAATGGTGGTTTCAAGGAGTCTAGGGAAGGGGCACATAGGGAGCTATTGATCAAAGGGTACAAACTTTCAGTTATAAGATGAATAAATTCTGAGAATCTAATGTTCAATGTGGTAAAAATAGCTAATAACACTGTAATAATAATACTTGAAATTTCATAACAGAGTGATTCTTAAGTATTCCTACTACACACACACACATACACACAATCACGGAAACACACTGAAATAATGATGTGAGGTGGTGGATGTGTTATTAATAATTAACTTGATTGTGGTAAATATTTCACAATGTACAGCTATATCAAAATCATGTGGTACAGTTTAAACATATAGAATTTCATTTGTCAATCCACCTTAGTAAAGCTGAAAAAAAGAGCTAAATCATTCACTTTAGAGATTAAGAAACAAAAACTCATAGAAACTGAGATTTACCTAAGGCTAAATAAGATAATGGTTGTATTTTTCATTTTTTAAAAGAGACAATCTTGCTATTTCACATTACAGATTTTTTATACGCCTGCTGAAAAATGATAATTCATTTAAAAAATCTCATCCAAATTCAATATAGTAATTTTCCTCTCGCATATATGTCTTGATAATGTCATATAAAAAGACTCTAGCATTCATCCTCAAGTATCCGGTGATTTCTAACTACAAAATAACGTATGAAATGTGTTTCCTTGAACACTTGAGAAAAAGAAAAGCAGCAGCCATTTAGTTGTCTCTAAATCCATTTATTTTGTTGGAAAAGTGATAAAGTATTTTTAGGTTCACAAAGTTTACAAACAACTCTTTAAGTTAAACGTGTAACCAATATTTCTATTTTATTTATAGCAATGTTAATTCTTTTCTTGAAGCTCTCTAACATTTACTGCATTAGTTTTTTTAACAGAGACAGACTTCTCTAATAAAAATATTAAAAAGGAAAATGAACAAAGGATTCATTAAGTCAAATACACTACCTAAATATTCTAAATGGAATAATTTTTGTTGAAGCATCAAAGTTCAGGCAAAGAGCAATAAGCTTTACAAGTATATTAGAACTTAGGCTTACAGAAGAGTACTCCTTCCTGGCTGGCAGAGCTCTGAATTCATCGGAAGCCTAGAAGCCAAGGCATATCACTCAGGAGGGAAAAGTGTATCAGGGAGGCCCAGATTTTCTATTTCCTTTTTTCCCTTTCAGGTAACTCTTAAGATTCTGGGTGCATTTACGGAAACATTCTAACCATTGACTGGGTCTATATTTCTAAGAGAGAGAAAGGTCTGTAATTTATGATCAAAGTCAATGGCTCTAAACTGAGGTTCCTTGTATTTCTTGGTCATCTTGGCACTCAGGTATGTGATGAGTTCACATCTCTCCACAAACTGCTCCATCTTCTTCTTGTATTTTTTTCTTGTATATTCAGAGCTATTGGGATTAAAGGCTATAGAAAATTTTACAAGACTGAATGTTTTGTTAGGTTAGTGCACCATTAAAGAGAAGGATAACAATGTGTGTGATTGAGCTGCACAGTTTGACTGAGAAGATATCTAAATTCCAAATAAAATTTGGGGATTATTTTATTTTAGATCATAATTGTCACTATTCACCTTCTTGTACAGTGTGGATTATTGAGAGCTGGTTATGTTACTCATGGTACCTGCTTTAAAAACTAGAAACTCAGTTTTGCTAAAAATTTGCTACCAGCACACACACACACACACACACACACCGCATGCAAGTGACCAACCCAGTTAGACAATCCTATTTATCACAATTAGTGCTACATTAGTTCTGAGTAGCATATCATTTCTAGCAAAAAAGAGACATACCTTTCAGATGAAGAGCTATATAAAGTAGCGCAGATCTCTGTACACTTAAGAAGGGGAATTTGGGCTTTAAGCATCCCGCTGCATTCATGGCTTTAATTAGAGCAGTTGCAATACCCTGCAAGTAGGGAACAAATTATGTGTAACTTGAGTCTGTTTTCTTTTCTTGTGGCAAATAGATACAGGCTATTCTTTGCTTCAAATAGCCTCCTCAGGATTGAGGATGGAGCTTAAAAAGATAGTTAAATGAGCACTTGCTGATGCTGCTAAGTCACTTCAGTTGTGTCCGACTCTGTGTGACCCCATAGATGGCAGGCCACCAGGCTCCCCCGTCCCTGGGATTCTCCAGGCAAGAACACTGGAGTGGGTTGCCATTTCCTTCTCCAGTGCATGAAAGTGAGAAGTGAAAGTGAAGTCTCTCAGTCGTGTTCTCCTCTTAGCAACCCCATGGACTGCAGCCTATCAGGCTCCTCCGTCCATGGGATTTTCTGGGCAAGAGTACTAGAGTGGGCACTTAGCTCTACAGAAAAGAAACACAAAATATATTTGATTAGGAAAAATTTTAAACTACTGATTGGCTTAGTGCCAGGTAGATGATAGATATATCGGTTTCATTATGCAATTCTATTTTTATATGCTTGACATTTTCTGTTTAAAAAAAGTTGAAAGAAGGAGACACGAAGTTGTCTTGGTCCATCTCTGCTTCTGTTGCTCAGAATTGGCCAAATTCTACTCCCAGGACCCTGGGCCACCTACCCAGGAACTCCAGAGACCACAGTTACCACTGCAGTCAAGATTCTGGGTCTCCAAGCAGGCAAAGAGGAGGACACTCTTCTCTGGGTGAGTGTCCTCTTCCCTTTTGATATTAAACTTGATCAAAAGCTAACCATTTAGGGGAGATGAAAAAAAAATGGTTAAGAATTTGTAAGAAACATATGAAATTGTACCCTGGGCATCTGTTTTATAGAATTTTTTAAAAAGGCCTTTTAAATAGTGGTTGGTGACTGATACATCTGACTATATTTAGAAAGTGTTAGAGAAATAAGAGTGACCTGAGTAGATAGCTTCATCCAGATTTGGGGCAAAATATGTATTTGGTGGTTCAGCTGTGGTGACATCTTAACTCTTTCAAGCAGGGGGCGGAAATACCTTTCAGAGACTGAATTTGCATATTTCAGATTACAGAAAAGTTCTACAGACACTGAAATTTCAAAATAAGAAACAAACTACAGGTCAAATGTAAATAATTTTCTAAAAGCCTACTCTTTCTTCACTTTAGTGCAGTTATTTGGGAATTAGCTACAAAAATGGGGTCTTTCCTTACATTTTATTTTCACAGCTACTCAAAACCAAAATAGGTTAAAAGTGGGTTTGCAGCTTAAAATTAGGACACTCTGCCTTTAATTTCATTGTTACCAAAATAAAAATGATTTTTGAAGAAGAGATAGCTGTGGTCTTCTAATATCTAAACAGAGAAACCCATGTGAGCGAACCTGTTCCAGATATCCAGGCAAAGGCAGGCTGGTGAGATACATTGGTTCCTTCAGTGGGGGAAGCTTGTAAGGAAGTTTCTGATTCCAGTATTTCTGTGGCGACCTACGAATACCAAATCCATTAAATGGATGATCACAAATGTGTTCATTGTGTTTACACAGGAAGACAGATGCGCAAGAGGCAACTAAAAGATAACATTCATTACTCATTTTTCTTGAGTGGAGAAAATGATACAGAAGCAGGAAGACTGAGGCTCCTAGAAATTCATGACCACCAACTTCACCTGGGGCCTTAGCCCTGCTCACCGCTTCTCAATGTTCTTGCTTTTCACAGCACCTATATGAAACTTTCTTTATATACTTTTATCCTCACACTTTTATTTTGAACTGACAAGATACTTCAATTCTGCATGTAATTCCTGCGTGAAAAGTGAAAGTGAAAGTCGCTCAGTCATGTCTGACTCTTTGCAACCCCGTGGACTATACAGTCCATGGAATTCTCCAGGCCAGAATACTGGAGTGGGTAACCTTTCCCTTGTCCAGGGGATCTTCCCAACTCAGGGATCGAACCCAGGTCTCACGCATTGCAGGCGGATTCTTTACCAGCTGAGCCACAAGGGAAGCAACTCCTATGTTGGCTTTGTTTCTACCTTGTACTACAATTCTCCTCACACTAGTAACCCTCTCAGGGATGCCCCCTCCCCCCAACACAAGGTGCCAGGCTATAAAAAGAGAAGTCTTCAGAATAGAAAGTCCTCGGCTGCTCACCACAAGCAGAATCACACACAGGTTGCTTTCTCCATGGCAGAGCTTACCTCCCACCTAAGATCAATCTCCACACATCCTTTGGATGCCTACTCCACCCTGTCTCCAGAAATCTTAAATAGCAATAGAGAGATAACTCTCTTCCGCCTTCGTGGCATTTCCTTTATTAGATCCTTCCCATGTACCTGCATTTAAACATGTTCATACCTTTCCCATTGGAAAAAAGAAGATAAAAAAAGAAAAACCACCTTATTCCTTCAATCTTGTCTTTCTTTCAGCAACTAATGTCTCTTCTCTTTCTACTATTAAATTTCCTCAGTTTCATGAGAGGTCACAAACCACTGCACAGATTCTAGCTGCATGTATGATTTGATGGACTTCCCTGTAGCTCAGACGGTACAGCATCTGCCTACAATGCAGGGGACCTGGGTTCAGTCCCTGGGTTTGGGAAGATCTCCTGGAGAAGGAAATGGCAACCAACTCCAGTATTGCTGCCTGGAAAACCCCATGGATGGAGGAGTCTGGTAGGTTACAGTCAATGGGGTCGCAAAGAGTTGGACACGACTGAACGACTTCACTTTCCTCGTTTCCTTTATGATTTGATCCACATTGTCATTTTTGAAAAAACTGAAGTGGGAGTGAAATTGCTCAGTGGTGTCCAACTCTTTGCAAACCCATGGACTATAACCTACCAGGCTTCTCCATCTGTGGAATTTTCCCAGCAAGAATACTGGAGTGGGTTGCCATTTCCTTCTCCAAGGGATCTTCCTGACCCAGGGGCTGAACCCGGGTCTCCCACATTGCAGGCTGATGCTTTACCATCTGAGCCATGGGGAAGTCCCCCCATCAAAAAAACTGAATCAGTCACAAAAGTTTAAAAATCAGATAACATAAGAAGAAATTTGGTTTCCAACTTCTTGTGAAAAACAGAAATGTGTGGCAGTAGGTAAAGGCTGCCCCTTTTAGCTATCTGTATGTATATGTGTACATATATGCATGTATTTATGAGTGTATGTAAACTCACATATCTTTCTATCCCAGGATAGTGCATTTAACGTAGATATTCAATGAATATTTGTGACTTAGTGAATGGTCTCACCTCAAAAATTTCTGAAGTTTTTCTCCGCTCTCACAAATATATATACGATCACGATATTCTAAAGCATAGTGAATGTTACCAGGTACTAGGGCTTCATATCTGAAAGACAAAGGAACAAACAGAAACAACTGTGTATTATATCATTAATATGCAGCTGGGAAAGACTGAGGACAAGAGAAGAAGGGGGCGACAGAGGAGGAGATGGTTGGATGGTATGACTGGCTCAGCGGACATGAGTTTGAGCAAATTCCAGGAGATGGTGAAGGACAGGGAAGCCTGGTGTGCTGCAGTCCATGGNGTGTATTATATCATTAATATGCAGCTGGGAAAGACTGAGGACAAGAGAAGAAGGGGGCGACAGAGGAGGAGATGGTTGGATGGTATGACTGGCTCAGCGGACATGAGTTTGAGCAAATTCCAGGAGATGGTGAAGGACAGGGAAGCCTGGTGTGCTGCAGTCCATGGGGTCGCAAAGAGTCAGACGTGACCTAGCAACTGAACAACAGCAATGACAACTATGTAAATAAAATGTCATAAATATTTTATTTTTCTATCATCACAGCTCAAGGAAGAAAAAGAATACTTTCCAGTTAAACAATAGTGACCTTCTGATCAAAATGCTACGATTGTCGTACAGACCACTTATTCCAAGTAGAGCTATCGGCCTGTACTCACACGAGGGCGAGGACTTGCCTATGTGTGCCATCCTGATAAGTCACTGGGCAGTAACCCTGGAGCTCCGCACACCTAGGGAACCGGCTCTTCAGCTCTGACAGTGTCAGCCTCTTGGGGATCATGTCGGTAGGTGGCAGTGGATGAGGTGCTAATGGAGGTACGTAGAATTCTGGACTGTCCAAAAATTTCTATAAAAAAAAGATGACAGCAACATGACCGTTTGAAACAGGAATACTTTGCCAACAAAACCCCACTGAGGCTCTCCTACTGCTCTTCCCATTTTCAGCAGCAATGTTCAGTCCCGCAAACCATCTGGGAGGAGCTTTCCGCACTACAGTAACTCTTTCCCTGACTGGAAGTTCCTTACAGTAATATCTGCAAGTGATGTCGCTTACAGTCTCTCTCCTTTTAATCCTTTCACTCACGCACTCATCTGCCTATACTGAAAATCGTTTGTTGAGCTCTTACTATGTGCCAGACACTGGAGTGCATAGTCCCCTGCCCTGCTCTCCACCTGTCCTGCAGCATAACTAACTAGGGGGTACTCCTTGGCAGGTGAGTTAGCTTCTCCAGCTTCAGTTATCACGCTGTAAAATGGAGGGGGCAGACCAGATACATGGTCTCTAATGTCATTTCCAGCTTTAAAATTCTGTGATTATCACTTAAATCAGGAGAAAGAAAGCAATGTCTTCTTTATAAAGTCATAAAAAAATTCAGATACTTCAGAGGAAAATAAGATGTCCAGAGACACCTGATTAGTTTTCAACTACAATCTTTTTATGTCACCCTATTATGGTCAGTGGAATATTGGAACAAATCTATATTCTGTTCCATTAAATAGAAGTATAAAGTACCCAGGAGATTAAAGTGATAGAAGAAAGCAGAAAGCACAGGGGAGTCATTTCTACTGACTCTGACTTCCCTTCTGCACCTTTGAATGGACTGTCCTGGATGTCCACTCCGGGGCTGAGCTCAGATGCTCAGCATCCCCTCCATGGTTGGGCTTGCCCTTGGGTCTCCCCACCTCTTAAGCTGAGCCAGGTGGAGGGGCCATCACCGACCCTGAACTTCTGCTTTGTGCCAGAATATGTCTTGGGATGCAGTCTTAGGACTGGCCTCTGAGTTGCCTTATTGAACCCAAGGATCACAGTTTCCAAAAATGGGGTCCTTGGTCCCCAGCTCCTGGTGTTCCCAGCTGTGCCCACTCCTTCCTGTCTGATGAATTCTAAGACAGTATTTTTCTTCCCTGGTAAATATTTGGAATTAAGAACAAACTTACATTCAATTTCTCTAGAGAACTCATTTTATAATAGTGCCCTCTGAACTCTGCTGCAAATTCCAAGGACTCATTTGAAGAGCAATCAACTAATTCATATGATTCTGCCAGGCTGACAGGGCAGAACTGTCCAAATTCACCCAGGCGAGAAATCAGTTCTTCAGGGGAGATACATAACTTATCAATGCAGGCGGCTTTTCCTATTATTAACAAATTAACTGTTGTTATAAATATATATTTTCACAGAAAACACAATCATTTTCAAAATGAAAATAAATTCAGTTATGCTAGCACTATACCAATGAGTACACGTTGTAAAATTCCAAACAGAGTAAAAAGCAAAAGTTTCTTTTCACACCCCTATCCTCTCAATCCAGCATCCCTCCTGAGAGGTAATCATTGTTGAGTTTGTATCTTTTTCAGATTTTTTTATATATTTGCATACACACATATATATTTTTTGCAGATAGGATGCTTATGCCACTATACTGTAAATATTATTCTACATACTTGCTTTTATCAGTTAGTTATGGCCTTTGACATCTTTCCATTTCAGCTTATATGATTTACCTAATTCTTTTAGTTTGTGCATAGTATTCCATTGTATAAATGTACATATAGATTATTTAATCAATTATATGTTGATAAATATTTTGGTTGTTTTTAATTCTTAGCTATTATAAACTATTTATGTTATGTACTATACACACACACACACATATATATACATATCCACTTACACACATATACATGAACTTGCTACATATTTAAAATTTTTTGTGAGATAGATTTCAGGAAGTACATATAGTTTGTTGACACAATGTTAGTGACATAAACCTCTCCCTGTTCCCTGATGGCATCCAAGAAACAGAAATAAAAACTTAATCCAAAAGTGACTAGGTTTACCCTAAAGAGTTGAATTGAAAAGAAGGGCCCAAGGTCATTCAATGGATAAGTTTGAGTTGTCTTACCAGGACTCCACTAGAATGGAGACTCCAAAGGAATATTAGATTTTACAGAAAATAAAATTACTTCTTTATACATCTTAATTGTAATGAGTAAATTTTGATCCTGATATATTTTCTTAATGGTTCTTTTCACCAATGAAAATTTTATTAAAAAAAAATTATGCCAAGGAATGTCTAACACTAACTCAAATTATGAAGCATAAATCATAATTTAGTTTGTTATGTGACAGTGTAAGCATAAAATTGATCCTTAGGATTGCAGTGATGTGTCTATATCCAAAGAATGCAGAGGCCTGGTGGCAATGCTGGACATGAAGAGAAAGGCGTGGAAGAGAGTCTCTCCTAGAACCTTCAGAGTGAGTACAGCCCTGCCAATGCCTTAATTTTGGACCTCTATCCTCTAGAACTGTGGGAGAATACATTTCTGTTGTCTAAGTTATCCAGTGTGCAGTAATTTGCTATGGCAGCCTTGGGTAACTAGAACAGTTACAACAGACTATGATTTCTGTTCTTTTGGCATTCTTTCTTGCTTTGTCTTGTTCACTTGGTAAAGCAAGCTGCAATGCTGGAAAGGTCCATATGGCAAGGAACTGAAGGTGGCCCCTGGCCAACAGCTGGCAAGAAACTGAGGCCCTCAGTCCAAAAACCCTCAAGGAATAAACTCTTGTCAGCAATATATGAATGAGTATGACAGTATATTCTTTCCCAGTAGGGCCCTCAGATGAGACCTTAATCCTGGCCAACACCTTGATTGCAGCCTTGTGAGAGACACTGAAGCAGAAGACTCAGTTAAACTGTGCCTGGATTCTCGACCCACAGAAATTGTGAGGGAGTGTGTATGTGTTGTTTTAAACTGTTAAATTTTGGAATAATTTATTATGAAGCAATAAACAAACTAATCCACAATTTCATCCATTGTATATGATACAGATGAAAAGGCTAAGATGGTTCTTTCCTACAAAGAATATTATACTACTATAATGCTACAATGGTGTAATATTGTTATTCTAAAGTACTATAATGCACAGTATTATGGTATAATAAAAGTGTTGGTAAAGAATACACCATTGTATAGTGCTATAATATCATACTATATGGCACTATAGTTTTACAATTGTGTATTGCTGTTTACTTTGTATAAATTTAGTTGTGTATTGCTCAATACTTTGGCCACCTCATGCGAAGAGTTAACTCATTGGAAAAGACCCTGATGCTGGGATGGATTGGGGGAAGGAGGAGAAGGGGATGACAGAGGATGAGATGGCTGGATGGCATCACCGACTCAATGGACGTGAGTCTGAGTGAACTCTGAGAGTTGGTGATGGACAGGGAGGCCTGGCGTGCTGTGATTCATGGGGTCGCAAAGAGTCGGACACAACTGAGCAACTGAACTGAATTGATTGCTCTAAAGGTTTTGTGTGTGACAGGGTCATTTAGAATCAAATCATTTCAAGTCTTAAAAGATATTCAAATATCTTTTTCTGATTCTTGGGGTATTCTTGATGACATCTGACAATGTCTATCTATCTTTTTCTGGAATGGGACAGAATGAGGAGGAATCTCTTCGGTTTTCTGGCCCTGACCTCGCTCTGTCTTATTAGTGAGAATAAATTGGTCACTAAATCAACACTAAATTCAAACAGTCAGATACAGATCACCAGGTAGATGGTGAAGCAGAAAAGTAAGAGGGCAGTTTTAATTAAAACTCTTCCAGGCAGAGGCACATGTATCTGGAATAACATGGTGATACCGTGGTGCCCCGTGCAGATCCCTCATCAGCGCTGATGCCCCCATCCCCCAGCTGCTGAAAATATCTGTGTTGATGGCTCGTAGCTGCACTGGGAATTGCCCCTGTTACAGTATATACTCCCTCCCAGAGTGACCTTTAGACAAGTCAATGGGACGATGTAAAGCCTGGCCTCTCCCCTCAGTTTGGGAAATTCTCGAGGTCCATCCCAGGTCCAGTGCTTCCCTGTAGGGCCTACCAAGGCCTGTTTCCACCATGCTGCAGGCTAGCGTCTCCCTCTGGCACGTCTACCAGCCTCGGTGTATCTCCCGATTAGAGTTGACAGATAAACCACAGGATGCCCCATTAAGTTTGAATTTCTGATAAACAATGAATAGTTTCTAGTATAAAAATGTCTCATACCACATTTGGGATATACTTAGACTACAAAATTATTTGTCATTTATCAGAAGCTTACGTTTAACCAAGTATCCTATACTTTTATTTGCTTAATCTGCCAACTCTACTCCTGAGTGTGCATGCATGCTCAGTCATGTCTCTTTGCGAGTCTGTGGACTGTAGCCCAGCAGGCTCCTCTGCCCATGGGCATTATCTAGACAAGAATACTGGAGTGGGTCACCATTTCCTCCTCCAGGGCATCTTCCCAGCCCAGGGATTGAACCCGCATCTCCTGTGACTCTTACACTGGCAGGCAGATTCTTTACAACTGTGCCAGCTGGGAAGCCCACTTTTGAGAGTACTTCCTGATAAAGATTCTGCACACAACTTTTCATCCTGAGTTTCTTCTAAGGTAACCGTCTGAGGCAAGAAGGGTGAAGCAGGGTAAGAACAAGATGAATGAGGCACAAGTTTTTCTTTCCAAGTCAGCTGTGGAATGTTTTACTAGTGTGATGCTATCCAGAACTTATTGGGATTGAGTTTCTAAAACTCATTTCTCTTTTCACTTGCACTCTTATCTTCATGCCTTATAATCTGTAGGCAACAGAACCAGAGATACTGGGGATGCCCAAATAATGAAGCAAATCAAGATTCAATGATGCCATTATTATCAGAATCCTCACTGCATTTTCCCTTGTACAATATTTTGTTTGTCACATTGATCTCTCATACCTCTGAATATCTTCTCCCTATTTTCCAGAGTCAAAGTCATCAGATGTCTGTGAAACCCCTCCAGACAAAGTCTTTGGCATCATCGTTCTTTTTAGAGACATGAGTTGTAGATAACTTTCCTTTTTTTTTTTTTTTTGATAACTTTCCATCTGTTTTGTGTATATTTGGAGAAAAATCAAGAAACTTCTAGGAGTATACAATAATTTTCTTTCATGGATTCCAAATATAGAATTAAAAAAATTCTATGTTCAAGTAAGATTTTTTAAGAGAATCAACATTTATATAATGATACAATTTTATGATGTAAATAGTTCAAAGTAACTAATTCTAGATTCCTAAACAAAACTTTGCCAAGTGTCACACCACAGACTCCTCCCCTCATATAACTACCATTCTTGAAACTAGCTTCTTATGTGGCATTCCAAACACTATAAACTCTTCTAGTGAGAGACCATGTACTGTTTTATGTAATAGGTTTACATGGACATTCAGTATATGACAGCTTGAGTAGAGGTAGTCATTTATTAGAACAAATGTACATGCCCACAATAACTTGAAGCAGGGCAAAGACTAATAGAGTTTTGCCAAGAAAATGCACTGGTCATAGCAAACACCCGCTTCCAACAACACAAGAGAAGACTCTACACATGGACATCACCAGATGGTCAACACCGAAATCAGATTGATTATATTCTATGCAGCAAAAGATGGAGAAGCTCTATACAGTCAACAAAAACAAGACCAGGAGCTGACTGTGGCTAAGATCATGAACTCCTTATTATCAAATTCAGACTGAAATTGAAGAAAGTAGGGAAAACCGCTAGACCATTCAGGTATGACCTAAATCAAATCCCTTATGATTATACAGTGGAAGTGAGTAATAGATTTAAGGGACTAGATCTGATAGACAGAGTGGCTGATGAACTATGGAATGAGGTTCATGACATTGTATAGGAGACAGGGATCAAGACCATTCCCATGGAAAAGAAATGCAAAAAAGCAAAATGGCTGTCTGGGGAGGGCTTACAAATATCTGTGAGAAAAAGAGAGGCGAAAAGCAAAGGAGAAAAGAAAAGATATAAGCATCTGAATGCAGAATTCCAAAGAATAGCAAGAAGAGATAAGAAAGCCTTCCTCAGCGATCAATGCAAAAAAATAGAGGAAAATAACAGAATGGGAAAGACTAGAGATCTCTTCAAGAAAATTAGAGATACCAAGGGAACATTTCATGCAAAGATGGGCTCAATAAAGGAAAGAACTGGTATGGACCTAACAGAAGCAGAAGATATTAAGAAGAGGTGGCAAGAGTACACAGAAGAATTGTACAGAAAAGATCTTCATGACCCAGATAATCATGAGGATGTGATCACTAATCTAGAGCCAGACATCTTGGAATGTGAAGTCAAGTGGGCCTTAGAAAGCATCACTAAGAACAAAGCTAGTGGAGGTGATGGAATTCCAGTTGAGTTATTTCAAATCCTGAAAGATAATGCTGTGAAAGTGCTGCACTCAATATGCCAGCAAATATGGAAAACTCAGCAGTGGCCACAGGACTGGAAAAGGTCAGTTTTCATTCTAATCCCAAAGAAAGGCAATGCCAAAGAATGC
>SJYX01023793.1:541863-563036 GCA_006410675.1 Oreotragus oreotragus | reverse complement strand
GAGCACTGAAGAATTGATGCTTTTGAACTGTGGTGTTGGAGAAGACTCTTGAGAGTCCCTTGGACTGCAAGGAGATCCAACCAGTCCATTCTGAAGGAGATCAACCCTGGGACTTCTTTGGAAGGAATGATGCTAAAGCTGAAACTCCAGTACTTTGGCCACCTCATGAGAAGTGTTGACTCATTGGAAAAGAGTTTGATGCTGGGAGGGATTGGAGGCAGGAGGAGAAGGGGACGACAGAGGATGAGATGGCTGGATGGCATCACAGACTCGATGGACGTGAGTCTGAGTGAACTCCGGGAGTTGGTGATGGACAGGGAGGCCTGGCGTGCTATGATTCATGGGGTCGCAAAGAGTCAGACACGACTGAGCAACTGAACTGAACTGAAAATACTGATTAATTGAAGTGAAATGAAGTCGCTCAGTTGTGTCTGACTCTTTGTGACCCTATGGACTGTAGCCTACCAGGCTTCTCTGTCCATGGGTTTCTCCAGGCAAGAACACTGGAGTGGGTTACCATTTCCTTCTCCAGGGGATCTTCCCTACCCTGGGATCGAACCTGGGTCTCCCGCATTGGAGGCAGACGCTTAAACCTCTGAGCCACCTTTGTGACTCCAAAATACTGATTAAGGCTCATTAAATACTAACTAAGGGAACAAATGTTCAAATTGAATGAATTATGGCAACATGAGTCAGGCATGCATACACTTCAAATTTACATTTTTTTGTTTTCAGAGTTATAGGTCTTCTTACCTGCTTTTATTCTTTCCATATATATCTGCATGTATTTATTCACCATTTTAACCTTCTTAATGACTTCATTCCATATCCACCATTTGCTGTGAAAGCCATCAATCACATACCAGTTCTGATGTTGTACTTCATAATATTGCCTAATCTCACCAATATTTTTGCGGTACCTTGAGTTCTTGACAGCTATAATCTGTGAGCTGTTGTGCAATGGATAAGGCAAACTAAGAGAGGAACAGAGAAGGAATGGAAAAAGCTGTCAAAAACTTGCTTCTTCTCCTGGATGATTAATCACTCTTTTATCATTGTTTTCATCACATACATTACCTTGACTCCTTTTTTTTTTCCAGGAGCAATCTTCTGAAAATCTCTTTGGAAGGCACATCCAGCTCAAAGATAATCATGGGGATGATTGACCTAGCTTCTAAGAGACTCACTTGATACTTAGTTACAGGGTATCCATCAATGACAACACTAGTAAGGAGAAACATGAAAATTAAAATTCTGGATTTCTTTACTCTCAGATCTTCCTTTCTGTCTTTCAGAAAAAGTCTGTCTTTAGGATTAGTGCCATACTGTTCCTTACGTAACTTGATTTACCTTGTCATCTTGCCCTCTGAAATACATATATATTTTTAGGGGGCTGTACCTTGAAGCTTGGGGGATCTCAGTTCTCCAACCAGGAACTGAACCTGGGCCCTGGCAGTGAAAGCTTGGAATCCTAACCACTAGGTCACCAGAGAACTCCCTTTATCTCTCTATTTTTAACCCCAGCCAGCCCAAGAGCCAGAAGAGGGCTGCATACATACAGACACAGCTCTGACTCATATACTTAGCATCATAGAGCTAGATTTTGATGGACTTTGAGAGATATTACACATAATACCTTGAACCTTGTGTTATTTAATTGGTGCTATTATTCTAAGCGTGAAACAGTGGGAAGAGGGGCTTTGCTGGTAGCTCAGCTGGTAAAGAATCCACCTGCAATACAAGAGGCCCCAGTTCAATTTTTGGCTCAGGAAGATCCCCTGGAGAAGGGATAGGCTACCCACTCCAGTATTCTTGGGCTTCCCTGATGGCTCAGNAAGAGGGGCTTTGCTGGTAGCTCAGCTGGTAAAGAATCCACCTGCAATACAAGAGGCCCCAGTTCAATTTTTGGCTCAGGAAGATCCCCTGGAGAAGGGATAGGCTACCCACTCCAGTATTCTTGGGCTTCCCTGATGGCTCAGACAGTAAAGAATCTGTCTGCAATACAGGAGACCTGGGTTCGATCCCGGGGTTGGGAAGATCCCCTGAAGGAAGGTATGGCAACCCAATCCAGTATTCTTGCCTGGAGAATCCCCATGGACAGTGGAGCCTGGTGGGCTATAGTCCATGGGGTCACAAAGAGTCAGATACAACTGAGCAACTAAGTCACAGCACAGAGCACATTAGTCTAAGCATGAGACAGTGGAAAGAGCATAGGTTTCAGAGGCACACAGACTTAAATTTGAAACCGGGTCTGACCTCTCTGAGCCTCAGTTTTCAGTAAAGTAGTAAATACTAAATATAATAGTAAAATAATGATATTTAACCCTTGTGTGTATATGCACATGTTTGGTCATGTCCAACTCTTTGTGACCCCATTGACTGTAGCCCGCTAGGTTACACTGTCCGTGGGATTTTTCAGGCAAGAATACTGGAGTGAGTTCCCATTTATTTCTCCAGGGGATCGTCCCGACCCCAGGATCAAGACTGAACCTGCGTCTCTTGTGTCTCCTGCATTGGCAGGCAAATTCTTTACCAGTTAAGCCAACAGGGAAGCCCTATTTAACCCTTAGATTTATCTTAAAGATTGTAGATCAAGTGTGTAAAGCAATTAGCAGACTAATTCACATTCTTTATAATAGAATGCCTGGCATGGGAAGAATTACCCAGCTCTGATCTTAATATTGTAGTTTTATAGCAAATTGTGTAAAACTTTTTGTACAGAAAGGTCAGTATAAGATGAGATGTCTTATAAATCAAGATTTTAAGTACATTAAAATGTTTTAAAATTTAAAAAAGCCCTACATGTTAATAGTATTTTAGCAAAAGATTAAGCAAATATGGGAAACATTGTGTTCTAAACTTGATTTTGTAATAAAATTCTATAAGGAGGCTGGGTGTGGAAAGAGAGATGAGGAGCTGGTGAGAGAGCCCTGTGGTCTCTGGAGAGAACCATTCCATCTGGACCCATCAGGCCTCTAGGCAGAAATGATAAAGAATTTGTTAGTCCAATAGTCTAAGCTAAAGGGTGTCTTCAGCAAACTGACAAGATGAATGAAGGCTATCTGCAAATTTCTAAGTCAGGAAACCGACTCCGCGGTGGCCAAGTTGGGCATGCTGGCTGCCGGTCACCAGGAAGGGCTGGTTCATCTTACCTTGGTGCTCTCCAGACTTAGGCACTAACTAGTTTTACATTCCAAGGCAGAGAGGACTGTAAATTAACAGAGCCCGAAAGCCAACTAGAGAATATATGCAGCTGCCATTGTTGGTTTTTTAATGGCTCAACTTCTTTGTCCTGTGAAGGATCACTTGAGAGGCCCTTGGGATTAGGGAAATTCAGGGTGACTGGGCAGTCACTGTCCTGGTATTAGAGTGAAATAAAACTTTTGTGAGTTCACAAAAGTTTTGTGTTGCCCTCAGTAAGATCTCTTGTATGCAAAGTTAAATTTCAGGAAGGAGGTAACTCAATTTGCTAGAAAGTCCCAGGACTTTCTCTGCAGGGGGGATGGGGGGGTTTGGTGGGATGGGGTTGTGGGCTGTCTCTTATACACATCTAGATGTGTATAAGAGACAGTCCCCCACTTACCCTGCAGTATTACATACACTTCCCATCAGAGATAATTCTAAGGCCTGAATAGCCAGTTCATCAGGTGCTGTCATTCCTTTATGAAGATGCCAGTTTAGCATAAGTGCCAGCTCTGTGTCTGGTTGGTTGTTTAATACATAACGCAAAGCATCTCCTATCGACCTGTCTCTTATACACATCTGATGGGGTTGTGGGTTGGGGGTGGATACTTGACACTCCAGAATCTGCCCCCCACCATAACAGGAATTACAACTGTTATGGACTTGATTAAGGACCAGTGGTAGGGAAGGACAAGGAGGTTCCTGATAGAAAACAACTTTGCGTGACTCAGCAAGATTTTAAGTCAATGACCTGGACTCAAGGGCAGGGCCTTAGGTTTTATGGGCTTTTACTACTGGGTGGTTTCCCTGAGGGCTTCCCTGGTGGCTCAGAATCTGCCTGCAATGCAGGAGACCAGGGTTAAATCCCTGGGTCAGGAAGATTCCCTGGAGAAGGGAATGGCAATCCACTCCAGTATTCTTGCCTGGGACATCCCATGGGTAGAGGAGCCTGGCGGGTTACAGCCCATGGGGTCGCAAAAAGTCAGACACAACTGAGAGACTAACACACTTACTTTCTACTGGATGTGACCAGTGGCTATGCTGGGGAAGTCATGGTTGGACTTAGAGGAGTGTAAACTGAAGACCAGTTCAAGCACGGGGCTCTCCTGTCCAAACGCAGCATTAAGGGAGGGGCGCTGCTACCTGTGCAGAGACTGGACTGGTGAGAGACTGTCTCCATTGGACCAGTACCATCTGGGGGTAGGGGAAGGCCACACCTTCATCACTCCATCAGGCAGTGAGAAGTTCTACTGGGCTGTAGAAGTCACACGGGTCTCCTATAGACTATGTGAACCTGGAGACTTTGGGACAACTCAGGGGTTGCTGCAGGGAGTGAAGCTGGCCTGTGAGTGTTTAAGCTGAACTTTAGCCTGACTGAAAATTAAATTATTAATATGCAACCATATCGGTGCCCAGACTTTGAGAAGCAGATCACACACCCTTTACAAGAGCTTTAAACTCTGTTTAAGGTATTTTAATTAATTCCAATGAGTAATCTCTTAAAGATTTAACTCCCTCCCAGTCTCTCCCACCCCTATGGCCCCCACTTACCCTGCAGTATTACATACACTTCCCATCAGAGATAATTCTAAGGCCTGAATAGCCAGTTCATCAGGTGCTGTCATTCCTTTATGAAGATGCCAGTTTAGCATAAGTGCCAGCTCTGTGTCTGGTTGGTTGTTTAATACATAACGCAAAGCATCTCCTATCGACAGACGCTTTAAGCCATATTCACTTGAAATATTTTTGGCAACTGAAAAACATTAAAATTTTAAACGTATTCTGTTTCACAAACCCACCTGTTAACCTTAGTTTCAGATTCTAGTTAATTGACAACAACAGCAAGTTAATCTTCACATTCCTCAAAGAAATTTCAAAAATTAAAATAGCTACATTTTATTGAATTAATGGGTTTCTCTGGTGGTGGCTCAGACAGCAGAGAATCTGCCTGCAATGCTGGAGACCAGAGTTCAATCCCCAGGTCGTGAAGATCCCCTGGAGAAGGGAATGTTTACCCACGCCAGTATGCTTGACTAGAGAATTCCGTGAACAGAAGAGCCTGGTGGGCTACAGTCCATTCAGCTGCAAAGAGTCAGACATGGCTGAGCAGCTAATACTTTCACTTCACTTCACTGAATTAGTACTATTCAAAGGTCAGTCATTAGCACTTCAGGTATGTGGCTGACAGATCTGGTTAATGAGCCAACTATGTTAGGTTTTTCCATAACCAAACCATTTAAGTGTTTTTTCCTTCTGTACAAGGTAAAAAAAAAAATTGAGAGCTTTAGGTAAAAAAAAATTTGAGAGCTTTATAAGGCAATCTATGTATACTATTAATATTTGGTCTTTTTATGTCCAAAATAACAATTCAATGGTCTTGTGTCATTGGGTTAACCCATTTCCCTATCTATACACTTATGACTTCAGGCTGCAATCAGGATAACTTACCCTGTACAGTTAAGTGCACTTAAGCTTCTAGGACATAATTTTTAAAAATTTTCTAAAAATTATAGTGGTGTATCTGACACTTTATTAATAATTTACAGTTTATAAGGCAGTATTTCTTCTGTGACTTTATTTGATATTTTCAACTATTCCATCAAGTGTGGAGAGTGGGTATTGAAATTCCAGTTTTACAGGTGAAAGAACTGCAGCCCACTGAAATGGAATGGTTTGTCCAAGGGCACACAGATATTGCCCCTGGCTGAAAGAGGTCTCAGCCACAGCTTATGCTTCTGCTACGTGAGGCCATAGATTAGGCTTCTGTGTGTGTGTGCTTAGTTGCTTCAGTCACGTCTAACTCTTTGCAATCCTATGGACTGTAGCCCTCCAGGCTCCTCTGTCCGTGGGGATTCTCCAGGCAAGAATACTGGAGTGGGTTGCCATGCCCTCATCCAGGGGATCTTCCCAACCCTGGGATCGAACCCGTCCCTGATGTTTCCTGCATTGGCAGGCAGATTCTTTACCACTAGCGCCGCCTGGGAAGCCCAGTGGTTTCCAGTTACTGTTAAATGCAGGTATGCTCTGATGGAGTCTACAAACCTTGCCTCGTCATGGTCTGGAAACGGTGTATAGAGGACACTGGAGACAGCGTGTGTAGAGGACATTGAGACTCACCTGGTCCCATGGGGAATACAGGTTAACTGGCCACAGTTAGGGCCACTGAAGGGATGCCCCTGTGAAGGCTGCAGAAGCCTTCATCTCAACTTTGCCACAAACGCTAGGGTCAGACCCATTATTTTTCAGCTATAAAAACAAACTTACAATTTGGGATTCTGTTAAAAAGTTAGCCTCTATTTTGACAAAGACCAAGAAATCTGATTGTACTGTATACATGTTACTTTTTGCTGTGTTGGAGGATCTTATTTTGAATGTCAATGTACATTAAAATACACTTTTCATCTGAAGAGCTAAAACACGAAACCCTCTTTTATTATTTCTGGTGACAAATCAATATATGACCTAATCCCTCCCTTTCACTTTCTATGCCATCAGTCATTAAGTCTTGTTGTTTTCCTTTTAAATATTTCTGGTATCTATCCTTTCCCATTTTGTTCTCATTGTGACCAATTATTAGTCATGTGATTATCATGTCATTTTGAAATACCACACTCACTTATTGCTGGACTACTTGCTTTAAAAAATATATAGAAAATTCAAACATTATAGTTTACTAAACGCCTTTATCAGCAATGATTAAGATAATGAATTTTCACTCTTTAAATTATTAATACAGTAGATTGTATTTAAATTTTTAAATATAATTTTTATGCAGATAAAATCTTAATATACTGTTATTTGACTATATTTATAAATAATATTAGTTTGTAATTTCTTTTCTTATATTATCTTTGTTTAGTTTTTATATCAGGGTCATGCTGACTTTAAAATGAATTTGTATTTATACCTTTTTAATTGTATGGACTATATTCTTAATTAAAAAAAACTGAAAATAAATTGGACAGCTTACTTTCTTTTCCCTTGCTCTGGAAAAGCTTATAAAATCACAGGAAGTATCTCTTGAATTTTTAATTTTTGAAAGGTTGACATAATTTCCCTCTAAAACCATTTGATCATGGCCTGTTTTGGAGTGGGGCTATATTTTTTAATGCCTTCTCTTCAGTGGTTATTGGTCTATTTAGTTGCTCTGCCTCTTACTGAGTCAGTTTTGATAGTTTCCTAAAAAAAGTAGTCCTCTTTTTCAGGAGATTCTTGTATGCTTAAGGATAGCAAAGGCAGACACACCCTTACCTGTAGTTTTTCCAGATTTTGGAGGCCCCAGAATTGCAATCCTAATGGGGATAGTAGGCTTAGGTTTGGGTTGGCAGATATATTTGATTGGGTTCTTCATAAATTTTTCTTTAGTTTCCTTACTAGATAAAAAATAAATATACTGGCGATGGATTACAGGATGAAGTGGATTCTCTGAATTTTCAACTGGTTTAATGGTCTCTCCTTCATTCAACTGCAATATATACACAATTGAATTAACAAATTAGCCTTATTTTAAACAGCATTTTCCCCAAATATATTTCTAAAAACAAATCTGTAAAATCTTTCTTATAGAACAAGAAAACTAATTATAATTGAATATTGATATTAAAAAACTGTAAAAAGAACAAGTTATTTTATACTCACATGCAATAAATGTTTTTCTTTAATGGGTTTCAGTTTCTGACAATTATAGTTCTACTTCCTTTATAATGCGTTTAGTGTATACTGAATGTTTCTGCCAAGGAGTATAAAGGTGTTTGGATATATTCATGGGCCAATTTATCTTCACAAACAGGTCCATTCCTAAGGTGGTGTAACGTATGGAAATGTGAAGTGAAGTGAAGTCGCTCAGTTGTGTCCGACTCTTTGCGACCCCATGGACTGTAGCCTACCAGGCTCCTCTGTCCATGGGATTTTCCAGGCAATAGTACTGGAGTGGATTGCCATTTCCTTCTCCAGGGGATCTTCCCAACCCAGGGACTGAACCCGGGTCTCCTGCATTGTAGACAGACGCTTTACCGTCTGAGCCACCATGGAAATGTGCTGTCCTAAAATCATGGTTTGAAGCCCTAACCCTCAAAGTGACTATATTTGGAGACAGGACCTTTAAGGAGATGACAAAGGTTAAATGAGGTTATAAGAATGGGGCTCTAATCTAAGAGAACTGGCGTCCCTAGAAGAGAGACACCAGGAATGCATGAGCACAAAGGAAAAGCACTGAAGACCCCATGAGAAATGGCCATCTACAAACCGGGAAGCAAGACCTCACCAGAAAAACCATCCCTGCTGGTACCATGATCTTGGACTCCAGCCTCCAGAACAGTAAGAAAATACATTTCTGTCATTCAAGTCACAAAGTCTGTGATATTCCAATATGGTAACATATGCAGACTAATACAGAATTCTAATATGCTGTCCAAAGATGTCATTCCAGTAAGACAGCATGGATAGACTAAAGTATATACTATTCCAATATGGTAGGTGGAGTTCTGGGATATCTTTGGGAGTATACTGGTCAGACGAATCTTACTGACTTCTCTTTTACATTTTTATACAGACAAAATCCCATTCGCATAGATATGAATAGCAGCCACAAAAGGGAAGAATACACCAAAACAGCAGCCTAACATGTTGGTATGGAATGGAGAGGAAGGCCTGGTCCCACATCTTTGCACTGGTAATGAAGATAAATGGGTAATTAATAGATATCTTTTTTATATCATCAGATGGCCCAGCATCAGTCATCCCTGGACTTGACAGAGTAGGTGGGCAATGGTATGGTAATATTGCTTCTCCCCTAGAGTTAGAGTATTCCATAGACAGAGGAGCCTGGTGGGCTACAGTCCATGGGGTTGCAAAGCGTCAGACATGACTGAGCGACTAACACACACACCTAGGGTTACACCAGGTCAGTTGTCACAGGTAAATGGAGTTATCAGCAGCATCATTTTTGGGCTGGAGTGATGTTCATGGCTGAGTGTAAATGCTAGGGATAAGAAGAAGCATAGGGAAGGGGTGGGAATGTCTGTTCTATTTCTTATATTTGGTAGTAAAAGAAAAGCTGAAAGTTTAATGATTCCATTTCAAATTCCCAAATTAACTACAGCAGTAGCATCCAGCCTCCAGAGGCAGTACTGGTAATGATGTCATCAGGACACACTGCAGCATCTGTGACTAGTGATAGCATTAGCCCCGCAATGGAACCTGCTCCTGCCCACGGACCTCTGAGCTTCATGCCTTGGCTATCCTAGAAATCCTAGTTGCTGTCAATATCCTTTTTTAAAAAAAAAAAATGAGGTAAAATACACATAATATATAGGGCTTCCCAGGTAGAGCTAATGGTAAAGAAACTGCCTGCCAATGCAGGAGACATAAGAGATGTGGGTTCGATACCTAGGTTGGGAAGATCTCCTGGAGGCGGGCATGGCAACCCACTCCAGTATTCTTGTCTGGAGAAGCCCACGGACAGAGAAGCCTGGTGGGCAACAGTCCATAGGGTCGCAAAGAGTCAAACATGAGTGAAACGGCTTAGCAAGCATGCACGCACACATAATATATAAGATACCATCTAAACCTCTCAGTGGCATTAAGTACATTCACACTGTGGTGCAACCATCACTACCATCCACCTAGAGCTCTTGTCATCTTGCAAAACTCTACACCCATTAAGCAATGACTCTCCATCCTCCATTCCTTCAGCCCCTGGCCACCAGCACTCTCCCTTTCTGTCTCTGTGGATTTGCCAATATCCTTTTAGTAAATCCCTTTTCTGCTTGAATTAGCCCAAGTGTCCTCTAGTGCTTAGAGTGAAGAACCTGAGTGGTGTTGACTGTAAGTGCACAGAAGGCAGTGGTTATCTCCTGTTCTGTTCGTTTCCTCACTGCCTGGTGGACAATTGAATTGAATGGCTCAAGTGATTAGAAGTTGATCATTGCAAAATGAGGCTGCTCAAACAGGATGCTGAATAATCCACTTCAATACTGAACACATATCTTTATGTTCTGCATATAGGATTAAAAAAGAGAAAAGTCCTTTTTTTTATCAAGAAAGGCAAAGTGAACAATTAATAAGGATTCAGTTTTTTGAAGAGATGATACATGCAAAATAGAAAATGTGTGTCCTTGTGATGCACTGATGCTTTTAAGGGACTTCAAAATAAATCTATTCAGCAGAATCATCAGGAATGTGGGTTTGAACAGCTGGTATATTGCCTCATTCCAGCTATGGCTGTCAGATTCCACACTGGCTTCACAACTAATTGAATCTGCAGGGAAATGTCATTTGATCTGAGATGCATTCTTTTTTAAAGAGGTTCAAACACCCAATAGAATCAATCCAACAACTAAAGAAAAAATAGAAAGGGAGACTGAATGTGTGATTCAACAGAAATCCCTAAAACAAGAGAGAATCTGATATAGTTTGAAATATTCTCTCAAATTCATATGTTGAAGCTCTAATTCCGAGTGTGATGGTGTTTAGAGTTGGGGCTTTTGAGAAATAACTAAGGCTGGATTAGGTCAAGAGGGTGGGGCCCTCATCATGGGATTAGTGCCCTGAGAGGAAGAAGAGACACCAGACCACTTGCTCCCACTCTCTCTCCACCATGGGAAGACTCAGCAAGAAGCTGGCCATCTCAGGCCAGGAAGAGAGTTCTCATCAGAAACTCACCATGCTGGCACTCTGGTCTTGGACTTCCAACTTCCAGGACCATGAGGAATAAACGCCTATTGTGTACCTCCCCAGCCTCTAGAATTTTGTTATGGCAGTTTGAGCCAACTAAGAGCCTCTTTCTCTCTCTCTCTCTATATATATATATATATATTTTTTTTCTTTTTCTGATAATGAATCAGAAGTCTAACCAATTGGGGCCATGCATGACATTGAAGGAGTTCTACACCTTGGTCTGTTGACACCTTGAGTAGGAAAGTTGGTGGCTGTAGACTAGCTCTTGCTCAGGGAATGTTTTCAGAGCACTGTAGCTGCTGAGAATTCCTTTCCTTTCTGATCACCTGAGCAGGTGGCATCTTTCTCATAGGTAGAAATCATTTGTCCATTCAAGATACATTTATTGTGCCAACTATTGCCCTAAGGGCTGGGGATATAGCAGCAAACAAATCAAAGTAGTTTTCTACTCAGGTAGCTTGTGTGTANGCTGCTGAGAATTTCTTTCCTTTCTGATCACCTGAGCAGGTGGCATCTTTCTCATAGGTAGAAATCATTTGTCCATTCAAGATACATTTATTGTGCCAACTATTGCCCTAAGGGCTGGGGATATAGCAGCAAACAAATCAAAGTAGTTTTCTACTCAGGTAGCTTGTGTGTACATAAATGGGAAAGTGAAGTCGCTCAGTCGTGTCTGACTCTTTGCGACCCCATGGATTGTAGCCTACCAAGCTCCTCCGTCCATGGGATTTTCTGGGCAAAGGTACTGGAGTGGGTTGCCATTTCCTCCTCCAGAGGGTCTTCCTGACCCAGGAATTGAACCCAGGTCTACCTGCACTGCAGGCAGATGCTTTACCCCGAAAGATGAGATAAATGTTATGAAAAAAATAAAGCTGGGGGGACAGTGAAGGACAGAGGGAATAATTTAATATGGGTCCTCAGCGAGATCACTCTATAGAGGCATCACTTGAACCGTGTATCAGCAGAGGTCCAGGCACAGCTGCAGAGATGAAAGCAGGTATTTCAACAGGTGAGGTTCAATACAGGAAATGAATAACGTAGCAGATGTTGGGCACTGATGTAAGCCAAAAGCACTTGGAGCAACCCAGGAGTCGTAAATGCAGAAGCCACTGCCGTGCTAGGACAGGGGAGTGAGGGAACGAGATTGGGGTTATCAGCACCCAGAAACTCAGAAGAGGAGGTGCTAGAGCTGACTTTAGCTTTGGTCTGGGATCTTCTTTCTTCTGCCTGCCGGGAATAGACGCAAGTCTTGAGCGGTGGCAGCCTTCTCACAATCATTAGGAAACCACAGAGATGAAAGTTACTCTCAAAGGATGATGGAGCAGGAAGATGGACAAAGGCTCAGGAAAGAGTAAAATCAACTGAAGCGTCAGCCTGGCTTTCCTATCTCTTGACTTCCTGCTATTTGACCCAATGATATTTGATATTTTAATTGAGTAAAGTTTGAAGCTGGTTTGTTAGCAACTAAGAAAGAAAAGTCCTGCCAGATAAAGTAAGGCACAAAGTCTTAATGATAATCTCATGACACATGAAATGGTTGGATCATCCCCTCTTGGCTAAGAAACTCCTATCATCTCATCAGACAGATTTGTAGTCTCTCTTGATATGAGCTACACTGCTTGGNGGGTGGGGTGCCATTGCCTTCCCTGTCTAAATGATCCTACTACATGCTTAACTTTATCTGATTATTTATGGAGAGACTTGTCATAATGTTTCTATATTTTAGCATGATATTTAAAAAGATTTCTCTTGACTCCCTTATGGTTAAGGTAAAGAAGACACTAATATCACAATTAAGTAGAACTGAAAATGACTGTATCAGTATCAACCAAGAAGGTTTCAAGTAATATGCATATTGCTCTATTTTGGATCCCTTCTCCCAAAATGTTTTTTATCAGTGACCAACAAGAGTAATACATATTAAAAACAACATTGTTATTATAATGTATGTATACTGTTATAATGTTATAATTTATACTATGTATATTTTGTTATTATATATGTTATACATATAAAACATATATATATATTATGTATATATTATATATTGTTATTATAACATTGTATTTATATGATTATATTTATACTATTATAATGTGTGTATTTATACATACATACATGTAATTTTACATACATATTTTACATGCATATTATGAAGTAAAAGTGAAAGTCGCTCAGTCGTGTCCAGCTCTTTGCAACCCCATGAACTATACAGTCCACAGAATTCTCTAGGTCAGAATACTAGAGTGGTTAACTTTTCCTTTCTCCAGGGGATCTTTCCAACCCAAGGATCAAACGCAGATCTCCTGCACTGCAAGTGGATTCTTTACCAGCTGAACCACAAGAGAAGCCCAAGAATACTGGAGTGGATAGCTTATCCCTTCTCCAGGGGATCTTCCTGACTCAGAACTGGGGCCTCCTGCATTGCAGATGGATTCTTTACCAACTGAGCTACTTATACATATTATATATATATTATTTATACACATAAATATGTATGTTATATAATTTTATATACATATTTATATACATATCTCCTGCAATACAGGAGACCTGGGTTTTTATAAATATAAAAAATATATATATATTATGTATATATTATATATTGTTATTATAACATTGTATTTATATGATTATATTTATACTATTATAATGTGTGTATTTATACATACATACATGTAATTTTACATACATATTTTACATGCATATTATGAAGTAAAAGTGAAAGTCGCTCAGTAGTGTCCAGCTCTTTGCAACCCCATGAACTATACAGTCCACAGAATTCTCTAGGTCAGAATACTAGAGTGGTTAACTTTTCCTTTCTCCAGGGGATCTTTCCAACCCAAGGATCAAACGCAGATCTCCTGCACTGCAAGTGGATTCTTTACCAGCTGAACCACAAGAGAAGCCCAAGAATACTGGAATGGATAGCTTATCCCTTCTCCAGGGGATCTTCCTGACTCAGAACTGGGGCCTCCTGCATTGCAGATGGATTCTTTACCAACTGAGCTACTTATACATATTATATATATATTATTTATACACATAAATATGTATGTTATATAATTTTATATACATATTTATATACATATCTCCTGCAATACAGGAGACCTGGGTTTGATTCCTGGGTCAGGAAGATCCCCTGGAGAAGGAAATGGCAATCCACTCCAGTACTCTTGCCTGGAGAATCCTATGGACAAAGAAACCTAGCAGGCTATAGCCCATGGGTTCTCAAGAGTCAGACACAACTTAGCGACTCAACCACCAATATGTAATGAACATATATTAATAACAGTATTGCAGGCGGATTCTTTACCAGCTGAGCCACAAGGGAAGCCCATTAATAACAACAGCTTATGTTAATTGAGCACTCACAAGAAACCATGCACGGTTGCAAGCACTTTCCAATAACTAACTGACTGAATAATTATAATAATATTGTGAGGTAGGAACTATTCTTATTTCCACTGTGCAAATGGGAATGGTTTAGAGAGGTTCAGTAATTTGTCCAAGGTCACTCAGCTAGGAAGCAGTGGTTTTAAACTCAGGCAGTCTGACTCCGGAAGCCATGTTTTCTCCACTGTACTACTGTGCTACTTCACTGACGGAAGTAAGAAGGTGCACTGGTCGAGAGGGCCAGTGTATCTTTATGCCGGGAGCCAGCATGGGGAATCCTGCCCGTGGCAAAGGTTGTGAGGAAAAGGCCTGATAGGCAAAGGCGAGATCAGGCCTCAAGGAAACCCCCCTGGGCCTTCTCGAGCATCTACCCCAAAACCAGAATCTGTCTGTCTTATTATTTTATGACTTTCACCAACATTTCTGACATTAACAGGGTCTATCCCCGACCACCTTTCTCTGGAAAAAGTTAACTTAGAGCTCCAGTTAACAGTGTCCTGCATATAAAAGGAGTGTCTTAGCTCCCCTCTGATGGCTCTCTAACTTGCCTGACAGGTTTACCCAGATTTTTACAACTAGCATGTGATTGTTTACAGCCCCCCAACAGCGAGAGGCACGAAGCTTAAAACATCTTAAAGATATAGAGCCCCTTTTAAGGAGCTAAGAATTATATTGGTGGAGGATTTTCATTGTTCAGTTAATGACTGCCTCCAGGTCTCCATATCCTTTATCTTTTAGGCACCTGGAGGATATTAATCAATGTAATTGGGATGTAGAAAAAAGAATATAGTAGTTTTGATGTTAGCAATACTAGACTTTTGAGTTAATGAATTTTCTCTTTGTTATAAATCACTGTACTCCTCTTTCCTTGTAATAAACTGTTGTATCCTTGCTATGTAAAAATGTAACCTTAATTAGTGCTTTCTGAGAGTGGCACCAGACTTTAGGAAGAACAACACTTTTAGGGCAAATAAGTTTTCTGGTTGACGGACCCTTATCAGAAAAGGGCCATAAAATGCTAATAGGCCTCCTGGCCAGAAGATGATGTAAATCATCTAAGACCTGCATATACAGCTAGGTATTCAGAGAGAAAGCCTGGTCTCGATAAGGACCAGGGCTGCTGACCCTGCATGGCTTGTATTATCCATTGATCTCTATGTACAAAAAAAGTATAAAAGCTTTCCTGGAAAATAAAGGACAAACCAGTTTCTCGGAAATCTGGCTTCCCCCGTGTCTTCTTTTCTTACTTTATTTTCTGGCTGATTCCCATCTGGAGCATAGAAGCTCATCATGTCTACTTATTTGCCTGGGCTTCTAAGACCCATGTGAGAGGAAGCCCAAGGTGGGGCACCCTCCGCTATTCAAGCAGGCACCTGTGGCCTTACGTAGACGGTGTAAGTCTCTTGTCTGAAGCTTTATTGGCTTTCTATGTAAACCAAGGAATACAGCCTCTTTCTCTCCTCTATTCTCTTAACTGCAAACTCTTTCCTTATCTCTCTCTAAATCTATATATCTCTCTTGCCATGCTGTCCCCACTTCAAATTACCCTGGATCCACCGGGGCTGGATCCTGGCACCTTTACAAGGCATTTCTTTACTGTCTTTATAGCACTTAATACAATCTGACTAGAACCTATTTGTTTACTTATGTATTGCCTGTTCATCCTCTCCTATCCAGCTATCATATAAAGCCCATGACAAAAGGAACCTTGCCTGTTTTGTTCACTGCTCTGCTCCCAGGGACTGGAATAGCAGCTAGAAGGTTCTTATCTAAAATTTGTTGAAAATCATCTCACATTTGAAGTCACTGAATTCCAATTACATCAGATATGTTTGTCCACACTACATAAAAGTATTCTACTTGGCAGTTAAGTTTGTGATGAACATTAAAGGCATGTTTGTTTGGTATCTCACACTTTCCAGAGGACTTCATATTCTTGCATTTGATCCCATTGGCCTGATGGCATTCTCCCACTTTACAGGTGAGGAAACAGAATCAAAGAATTTAAATGGCTTGCCTAAAATTAGATAGCAAATTAGTGTTGAAGCTCAGCTCACTAGATGTCTAGTTTGAAAATATTTCTGCTACGAACTTCCTCTGCTGCAAAGTTAGAACCAAGCTGGAACTGAATTATATCTACAGAAATAGATGAAAGAAATTTAAACCCTTCAAGTACTTCTCCTACTTCAGAAAGGCAAAACAACAACGCATATTTTTATAGCTATTCAAGAATACATATAATGCTTACAGTTTTAAAAAATTATCCACTGTCTTCTTCTTAGACATACATTAAAAAGAAATAAAAGAAGAAATGTGACTTTCAGATGCATTTGCTGATATTACCTTTACAGGGTCCCAGTAGCCAAATGAGCTTATATACTTGTAGGTAAAGCTGAGCATTTTCTGGGCAAGGCGTGATGATATTGGATAACATTTCTCAAAAATGCTTGCACGATTCTCTACCAGTGGTTTCAGTTTTGTATTCAATGTGTATTGGACAATGTGGATTTTCCGAGATCCATTAATGAGAATTACTGGTATCAAAAACTTCTCAAATTCTTCCTGATCAGAAAAATCATAAAACCAAATATTTTTAGTGGGAAGGAGGCTGGTAGTATTCAGTCACAGTGCATAGACTACTTCAGTCTAGGAAACAAATACTTTTAAACTTCCAGGTGACTCTGTGGTGGTAGCTAAAACTTTTGACCCTATATGGTTTCCGTGTTGCCCTTGATTTATTAACTAGTTTTTATAATTGTAAGTGGTACTGAGGGACTTCACCCCTAAAAATATACATTTCTTTTGAAATGTTAAAAAGAAACCAAGGAATAAACCAAATTGTTTTTGTTTCCTTCTCACATGTTAATTTTTGAAGTATGAAACAGTAATAACCTGTATTATTTGTAAATTACTCATATCTGCTTCAAATTTTTCTCCGAGTTCACCCCTCAAGCGTTCGAGAGCATCAACTTCCTGCTCTTCCTCTTCCTCACTCATCACTTCCTCATCTTTTGGAAATTCATCTTCGAGAATGTTATCAATATCATCTTCATTGTTATCAGGTTCTTCCTCACTCATGTCTTCATCTTCTCTAACAGTCTAAGGAAGAAAATATTCCCCTTTGTTATAAAACTGAACTATGGAACCAATATCACAGCTAACTAATCATCTGGGATATTCTGGAATAAGTGGATATTGGTTAGTGTGGTATGCAACATTCATCAACTGATACAGTAAAATTTCAAATATCTGGTACCCAGAAATGTAATGCATTCAAGACTAACACCACAGTGATCCCTAGATAAATACATAGACAAGATATTAGCTTCTAACACTTAATGCTATGGTCTTCCCAACATTACATGATTTTCATGGTCTTCTGCAACAAAGTTTCATGCAACTCAAAGAGTATAAAACACTCCAAGCTATGTTAGCTTGGACAAGATCAGTTTCCTCATCTATAAAACAGGAATAATGAAAGGTCCTCCCTCACATGATTGTTGGCAGAGTTAAATAAGTTTGTACATGCAAAGCCCTTAGAAAACCGACTGGTAAGCATGAGAATGATAGCTATTATTCCTATTATTATGTTATTATAACTATTATATTATTGTCATTTTGTATAAAGCACTGTTCTAATAGATTAGTACATGCCCCTGAGGAGGCTGCAGCTTATCTGAGGACACAAGAATAACAGATAAATGATTATTAAAGACTGTGACAGGATATTGATACTAAGTGGTGTTGTATAGGCTTTAAGTGCTGTGGTTCAATTTGCATAAAACTGAATCCTATCTTATTGATTCTCCTGCACTGTCTCCTGGCATGTTTCCCTGAAGTAGTCCTTGTCCCACCCAACTGGAAAACTGCCTTCCAGTCAGAAAACTGGGAGTTACCTCAACTCCTCACTCCCCATTATTGCACATCGCATTTCCAAGGACAGAATACTTAAGACTCTCTCCTCCTTTCTAGTCCTGCTCTGCTGTTTGCCCTCTCATTATCTCTTGCCTGCAATCTTCTGATTAATTTGATGTTTCCTAATCATTCTAACTAAAAAGCCTCTTGATGAAAGTGAAAGAGGAGAGTGAAAAAGTTGGCTTAAAGCTCAGCATTCAGAAAACTAAGATCATGGCATCCGGTCCCATCACTTCACGGCAAATAGAGGGGAAACAATGGAAACAGTGAGAGCCTTTATTTTCTTGGACTCCAAAATCACTGCAGATGGTGACTGCAGAAATGAAATTAAAAGATGCTTGCTCCTTGGAAGTAAAGCTATGACCAACCTAGATAGCATATTAAAAAGCAGACATTACTTTGCCAAAAAAGGTCCGTCTAGTCAAAGCTATGGTTTTTCTAGAAGTCATGCATGGATATGAGCGTTGTACCATAAAGAAATCTGAATGCCGAACAACTGATGCTTTTGAACTGCAATGTTGGAGAAGACTCTTGAGAGTCCCTTAGACTGTAAGGAGATCAAGCCTGTCTATCCTAAAGGAAATCAGTCCTGAATATTTATTGGAAGGACTGATGCTGAGGCTGAAACTCCAATACTTTGGCCACCTGATGGGAAGAAGTGACTCATTGGAAAAGACCCCAATCCTGGGAAAGATTGAAGGCAGAAGGAGAAGGGGACAACAGAAGATGAGATGGTTGGATGGCATCACTGACTCAATAGACATGAGTCTGAGCAAGCTCTGGGAGTTGGTGATGGACAGTGAAGCCTGGCATGCTGCAGTCCATGGAGCTGCAAAGAGTCGGACATGACTGAGTGACTGAACTGAACTGAACTGAATCTTTCTAACTGATGAGACCCTGCTTCCTTGAAAAGAGTCTGCAGCTGGGATTTGAACTTGTAAGGGCTGAGAGGAAGATGAAAGGATAAGGGCCCTTCCCTGCTCTGTGCCCAGGCTATTCTTTCCCCAGGAAGAATTTGGTGTTGAGACTATGCTTCTCAGTTCTTGTTCTCTTTTGTTTGAATTTTGAAGTCATTTGGTTCTCTGACTACTTTTTCCTTTTTCTTGTATTTTGACAAATTTTTATGCTGAAATTTGATTTGCTAACGAATATTGGAAGTATGGTGGGGTGAGTCCATACTGCAAGCTGGGACATCTTAGCTTCTGATGACCTGTGCTCACCTCGCCAGCTCTACCTAATAGCTCTTCCAACTTGTTTGTGATAGAAAGCTCTGTCTTTTGTCACGTACAAAAGGTGACTTGGCACTTACCATCTACTTCTAAGGGGATTAAATTATGAGGCGCTACAGCTGCTGATCTTCTACACCAGAAATGAGGCACTCTGTGCTTTGGAAAAAACTATCAGAACAGGTCTTCAGATAGTTAGATATATTCAAGAGATGATTTTATGAGCCCAATGACTGCATCTCATCATAATTAGAAAAACACTAAAATCTTTCATGGTGATGTCTGCTCCTTTTGACTAGTAGTAACCATGTGAAGGAGTTGGTTTGTTAACTCCTGTCCACAAGCGCAGGCAGCTGCAACAGCACACAAGCATGGCCGAGAGGAGCTACCCCATGTCCGAGGACAGGGGCAGCAGCCGAGAGTGCCAGGCTGCGACGGCACAGGAACGGCCAGTAGGAGCTACCCCATGTCCGAGGTCAGGGGCGGCGGGCTGGGAGGAGCAACCCCACGTCAAAGGAGAGGTGGCTGCGTGGGCACAGGAGGGCCTAGAGGAGCTACTCCATGTTCAAGATTAGGAGGGGTGGCAGTGAGGAGATACCCCTCGTCCAAGATAAGGAGCAGTGGCTACGTTTTGCTAGAGCAGCCATTGATGTCTGCTCCTTTTGACTAGTAGTAACCATGTGAAGGAGTTGGTTTGTTAACTCCTGTCCACAAGCGTGGGCAGCTGCAACGGCGCACAAGCGTGGCCGAGAGGAGCTACCCAACGTCCGAGGTCAGGGGCAGAAGCCGGGAGGACCCCATGCCTGAGGGGCGGTGGCCAACAGGACCTACCCCACGTCTGAGGTCAGGGGCAGCAGCCGAGAGTGCCAGGCTGCGACGGCACAGGAACGGCCAGTAGGAACTACCCCGTGTCCGAGGTCAGGGGCAGCGGCCCGGGAGGAGCAACCCCACGTCAAAGGACAGGTGGCTGCGTGGGCACAGGAGGGCCTAGAGGAGCTACTCCATGTTCAAGATTCGGAGGGGTGGCAGTGAGGAGATACCCCTCATCCAAGATAAGGAGCAGTGGCTACGTTTTGCTAGAGCAGCCACGAAGAGATAGAGCCAAAGCAAAAACAATATCCAGTTGTGGATGTGACTGGTGATAGAAGAAGGTCTGATNGCTACTCCATGTTCAAGATTAGGAGGGGTGGCAGTGAGGAGATACCCCTCGTCCAAGATAAGGAGCAGTGGCTACGTTTTGCTAGAGCAGCCATGAAGAGATAGAGCCAAAGCAAAAACAATATCCAGTTGTGGATGTGACTGGTGATAGAAGAAGGTCTGATGCTGTAAAGAGCAATATTGCATAGGAACCTGGAATGTTAGGTCCATGAATCAAGGCAAATTGGAAGTGGTCAAACAGGAGATGGCAAGAGTGAACGTCGACATTCTAGGAATCAGCTAACTAAAATGGACTGGAATGCGTGAATTAACTCAGATGACCGTTATATCTACTACTGCAGGCAGGAATCCCTCAGAAGAAATGGAGTAGCCATCAAGGTCAACAAAGAGTCCCAAATGCAGTACTTGGATGCAATCTCAAAAACGACAGAATGATCTCTGCTCACTTCCAGGCAAACCACTCAATATCACAGTAATCCAAGCCTATGCCCCAACCAGTAACACTGAAGAAGCTGAAGTTGAACAGTTCTATGAAGACCTACAAGACCTTTTAGAACTAACACCCAAAAAAGATGTCCTTTTCATTATAGGGGACTGGAATGCAAAAGTAGGAAGTCA
>SJYX01023793.1:499391-540040 GCA_006410675.1 Oreotragus oreotragus | reverse complement strand
CATTTTGCCCTAAATAAAACTTAACTCACAATTCTCATGTTGTGCAATTCTTTTTGAATCAGCAGTTTCAGTTGGAGCAAGCAGGGGAGAAAGCCACAACCAGGGACTGGAGAGTAAGGGAAAACTCTAGAGTTGAGAGAGCCAGCAAAGGATATACAAATCAGTTCACAAAGATTATCCAAGTCTCTGGCTTATCTCTGAAAACCCCACACATATCGGCTGTTTAGAACAGTATAAACTCAACTGCTGCCCATTCATAGGCATGACAGAGTTTGCAGGTTTAGTCTCATCAAGTTAATTGTCTGCTAACATAATAACACCATCCCTCTTTGAAGGCATACAACAGAATCCAGAATCCCCAAAATATAACATTCACAATTCTAGGATATAATCCAAAATTACTGAATCTATAAAGGGTCATGAGATATAACCCATTCTCACAAGAAAGATAATCATTAAATACACATTTCAGGTGTTAGAGTTACCAATTGAGAACTTTACCACAGTTATTATCACTGCGATCAATGAGGAAAAATAAAAAGGAAGTGAAAATATAGGAAATTTCATGATGGAAATAAAAAAATATAAAGACAAACCAAATTGAAAGTTTAGAAATAAAAACGACAATATTTGAAGTTTTTATAAACATTGGGTAGGCTTAATTGTAGAATGGAAAAGACAGAGGGAACAATCAGTGAATTTGATGATAGATCCATAGAAAGTATCCAACAGAAAGGAGAGAGAGAAAGAGACTGACGAAGTTGCATGGAACAACAGTGAAGGAGCTAACCTCTGTGTAACTGGCTTTCAGAAGAAGACAGAGAGCAAATGGGGCACAAAAAATATTTGAAAAAATAATGTCTAAAGTCTTCCCAAATTTAGTGAGGGTCATAAATTTACAAATTAAAGGAGCTTGGTGAACACTCCAAACTATATATGAAGAAAATGACACATAGGCATATCATAATCAATCCACTGAAAAGTGAAAATACAGAGAAACTGTTAAAAGCAGTCAGAGAAAAACACACAGGAATGCAACTCAGATGATCACTTTCTTCCCATCCCTCGGGTTTCTATTAGACTAGACGGAGGAACAAAGAAACCCAGAAATGGTTAAGTATTTGGGTACATGTAAGAAAGGATTTGGGGGAAGGCAATGGCACCCCACTCCAGTACTCTTGCCTGGAAAATCCCATGGACAGAGGAGCCTGGTAGGCTGCAGACCACGGGGTCACTAAGAGTCAGAAACGACTGAGCGACTTCACTTTCACTTTTCACTTTCATGCACTGGAGAAGGAAATGGCAACCCACTCCAATGTTCTTGCCTGGAGAATCCCAGGGACGGGAGAACCTGGTGGGCTGCCATCTATGGGGTCACACAGAGTTGGACACGACTGACGCAACGCAGCAGCAGCAGCAGAAAGAAAGGATTAATTTCCCCCTTAATTTATTTCAAATTTTTCCTCTTAGTTTATTTCAAATATTTTTGTGTTTCAACTGGAGAAGGAAATGGCAACCCACTCCAATGTTCTTGCCTGGAGAATCCCAGGGACGGGAGAACCTGGTGGGCTGCAATCTATGGGGTCACACAGAGTCAGCCACGACTGATGCAACGCAGCAGCAGTAGCAGAAAGAAAGGATTAATCTTCCCCTTAATTTATTTTTCCTCTTAGTTTATTTCAAATATTTTTGTGTTTCAAACAAAAACTATAACTTTTTATTAAGGAGTTTATAATGTGTTTGGCTGTAAAACACATGAGAGCTGGAGCATAAAGGATGTTGGTGTAGTGTGGGGTGGGTATAAATGGACTTGAAGAGTCACAGTTTTCTACAATATCACCTTGAACAATGTTGATTCTAAGTGGAGTGTGAAAAGCTAAGGGTGTATGTGTACCTTGAGAGCAACCACTACAAAATCATACATAGAGGTATAACTAAAAGCACCCCCCCCACACACACACAATTGATAATTAGGGACTTCCAAGGGCTAAAGGTGGTTAAAACTGTGTTTGATGACAGATTAGGATGTCTCTTTGATCCTAAACAGTAGCATGACACCTTGAACAGACCAGACTTTAGAACATGTTTATCTGAAAAATGAGCATGAGAATGAGGCCAGAGACTTCTGCCAATTTCATTCAAGGTTGATCCTTTAGTGTCTAATATAGTGTCAGGCATGCGACTGAGTGGATGAACGAAGAGCAAGGCTAATAATAAAGTGGATGACTCTTTCTCCTTGGATGGTGCCATGACTTTCTCAGTCTAATGGTTTTAGACTTACTCTTGGTTGTAAATATTGTAGACAAAGAAATGACTGTTTCAGTCCTTCTTCTGCATAGTTTTGATTTACAGTTACAGTTTTACTGTATCAACAGTCTTCTGTACATAAGTCCAACATAAGCATATTGGCGAGGGGGTGGGGGGCGCGGGAATACATGGTTGCACATGTAGCAAGTCATGTTTTCTGTTATTTCTCTTTTCTCCTTCCCTTTCTTGAGTAGTTTTGTACAGATAGAAATCAGATTACAGGAGGGTCAGCCCTGAGAAGATATTATAAGGGTGCTGAAGCCAGAAGGAAACAGAAGAAGGCAGGGGCTATCTTATCTTTTGTCTTGGTTTCAAGGGCACTGGTAAGCTGATTATATAAACAGGAGCTTTAAGTCCTTTACAGAGCAAGCTTGTCTACTCTGCCTCCTCTTTAACTTTGGCACCTCTGAGTTGCTTGGCTGTAGCATTTGGGTCAGGTAGGTCAACGTGGGACTAGCTCCTCTTTAAATAAAACAAAATCCATGATCTTCAAGGTTTCTCTTTTTTTAAAAAAAACGCAGCAGATGGAAAAGAGGAACGGTATTGAACATCCTGCAGAGTATGTGACTCGGTCCACAAGCTCTGCCTCATTCCATTTTTAATCTCAGTGTAATCAGCATTTTAGCTCCACACTTTACAGTATGTGTGTGTGTGTGTGTGTGTGTGTGTTAGTCACTCAGTCATGTCTGACTGTCTGTAACCCCACAGACTGTAGCTCGCCAGGCTCCTCTGTCCATGGGATTCTCCAGGCAAGAATACTGGAATGTAAGCCATGCCCTTCTCCAGGGGCTCTTCCCAGCCCAGGGAGCAAACCTGGGTCTCCTGCACTGCAGGTGGATTCTTTGCCATCTGAAGCACCAGAGAAGACCACAACTTTATAAGCTCTCGGTCTAGACCTTATCCCCATGATCCCAGCCTGTCTCCCTGTGACTTGGACTGAAGTGTGAAAAGCACAAAAGAAAATCCACGAGAAACACAGTTTAATGTAGTACTATTATATTTTGTATTAGATTGTTTAAACATCCTTAGTGATTTCCTTTCCTTTAAAAGTGTTCATTTTTATTATTATAAAAATAATAAAAGTTCATGGCAAGCAGCAATAGAATACCAGAAGTATAAAAAAAATAAAAAGTTATATATAATCTAAGTACTAGTACATAAACTTGATATATGCTTCAAGACTTCTATGCATCATTTTGATGCTCAATATCACTAATTACTAGAGAAATGCAAATCAAAACTACAATGAAGTATCACCTCGCATCAGTCAGAATGTGCTGTGCTGTGCTTAGTCGCATCTGACTTTGCAACCCCATGGATTGTAGTCCCCTACAGTCCATGAATCCATAGGGATTCCCCATGCAAGAATACTGGAGTGAGTTGCCATGCCCTCTTCCAGGGGATCTTTCCAATCCAGGGATTGAACCCAGGTCTCCTGCATTGCAGGTAGATTCCTTACCATCTGAGCCATGAGGGAAGCCCCAGAATACTAGCGTGGGTAGCCTATCCCTTCTAAAGGGGATCTTCATGACCCAGGAACTGAACTGGGCTCTCTTGCACTACAGGCAGATTCTTTACCAGCTGAGCTACCAGGGAGGCCCCAGTCAGAATGGCCATCGTCAAAAAATCTACAAACAATAAATGCTAGACAGGGTGTGGAGAAAAGGGTACCCTCCTACACTGTTGGTGGGAATGTTAATTGGTACTACTGTGGAGAACAAAATGGAAGTGCCTTAAAAAGCTGAAAATAGAACTACCATATGACCCAGCAACCCCACTCCTTGGCATATAGCTGGAGAAAACCAAAATTCAAAAAGCTGCATACACCCTAGTGTTCACTGCAGTGCAATTTACAATAGCCAAGGCTCAGATCATGAACTCCTTATTACCAAATTCAGACTGAAACTGAAGAAAGTAGGGAAAACCGCTAGACCATTCAGGTATGACCTAAACCAAATCCCTTATAATAATACAGTGGAAGTGAGAAATAGATTTAAGGGCCTAGATCTGATAGATAGAGTGCCTGATGAACTATGGAATGAGGTTCGTGACACTGTACAGGAGACAGGGATCAAGACCATCCCCATGGAAAAGAAATGCAAAAAAGCAAAATGGCTGTCTGGAGAAGCCTTACAAATAGCACTGAAAAGAAGAGAGGCGAAAAGCAAAGGAGAAAAGAAAAGATATAAGCATCTGAATGCAGAGTTCCAAAGAATAGCAAGAAGAGATAAGAAAGCCTTCTTCAGCAATCAATGCAAAGAGATAGAGGAAAACAACAGAATGGGAAAGACTAGAGATCTCTTCAAGAGAATTGGAGATACCAAGGGAACATTTCATGCAAAGATGGGCTCGATAAAGGATAGAAATGGTATGGACCTAACAGAAGCAGAAGATATTAAGAAGAGGTGGCAAGAATACACAGAAGAACTGTACAGAAAAGATCTTCACGACCCAGATAATCATGAGGATGTGATCACTAATCTAGAGCCAGACATCTTGGAATGTGAAGTCAAGTGGGCCTTAGAAAGCATCACTAAGAACAAAGCTAGTGGAGGTGATGGAATTCCAGTTGAGCTGTTTCAAATCCTGGAAGATGATGCTGTGAAAGTGCTGCACTCAATATGCCAGCAAATTTGGAAAACTCAGCAGTGGCCACAGGACTGGAAAAGGTCAGTTTTCATTCCAATTCCAAAGAAAGGCAATGCCAAAGAATGCTCAAACTACCGCACAATTGCACTCATCTCACACGCTAGTAAAGTAATGCTCAAAATTCTCCAAGCCAGGCTTCAGCAATATGTGAACCGTGAACTCCCTGATGTTCAAGCTGGTTTTAGAACAGGCAGAGGAACCAGAGATCAAATTGCCAACATCCGCTGGATCATGGAAAAAGCAAGAGAGTTCCAGAAAAACATCTATTTCTGCTTTATTGACTATGCCAAAGCCTTTGACTGTGTGGATCACAATAAACTGTGGAAAATTCTGAAAGAGATGGGAATACCAGACCACCTAACCTGCCTCTTGAGAAATCTGTATGCAGGTCAGGAAGCAACAGTTAGAACTGGACATGGAACAACAGACTGGTTCCAAATAGGAAAAGGAGTACGTCAAGGCTGTATATTGTCTCCCTGCTTATTTAACTTATATGCAGAGTACATCATGAGAAACGCTGGACTGGAAGAAACACAAGCTGGAATCAAGATTGCCGGGAGAAATATCAATAACCTCAGATATGCTGATGACACCACCCTTATGGCAGAAAGTGAGGAGGAGCTAAAAAGCCTCTTGATGAAAGTGAAGGAGGAGAGTGAAAAAGTTGGCTTAAAGCTCAACATTCAGAAAACGAAGATCATGGCATCCGGTCCCATCACTTCATGGGAAATAGATGGGGAAACAGTGGAAACAGTGTCAGACTTTATTTTTTGGGGCTCCAAAATCACTGCAGATGGTGACTGCAGCCATGAAATTAAAAGACGCTTACTCCTTGGAAGAAAAGTTATGACCAACCTGGATAGTATATTCAAAAGCAGAGACATTACTTTGCCGACTAAGGTCTGTCTAGTCAAGGCTATGGTTTTTCCTGTGGTCATGTATGGATGTGAGAGTTGGACTGTGAAGAAGGCTGAGCGCCGAAGAATCGATGCTTTTGAACTGTGGTGTTGGAGAAGACTCTTGAGAGTCCCTTGGACTGCAAGGAGATCCAACCAGTCCATTCTGAAGGAGATCAACCCTGGGATTTCTTTGGAAGGAATGATGCTAAAGCTGAAACTCCAGTACTTTGGCCACCTCATGCGAAGAGTTGACTCATTGGAAAAGACTGATGCTGGGAGGGATTGGAGGCAGGAGGAGAAGGGGACAACAGAGGATGAGATGGCTGGATGGCATCACAGACTCGATGGACGTGAGTCTGAGTGAACTCCGGGAGATGGTGATGAACAGGGAGGCCTGGTGTGCTGCGATTCATGGGGTCACAAAGAGTCGGACATGACTGAGCGACTGAACTGAACTGAAGGCATGGAAACAACCTAATCGTCCACTGACAGATGAATAGATAAAGAAAATGTGGTACATAAATACAGTGGAATATTACTCGGCCATAAAAAAGAATGAAATAATGCCATCTGCAGCAACGTAGATGCATTGGAGAAGGACATGGCAACCCACTCCAGTGTTCTTGCCTGGAGAATCCCAGGGATGGCGGAGCCTGGTGGCTGCCATCTATGGGGTGGTACAGAGTCGGACACAACTGAAGTGACTTAGTAGCAGCAGCAGCAGATGGACCTGGAGATTATCACATTAAGTGAAGCAAATCAGAGAAAGATAAATATCATGTCATTTATATGTGGAATCTAAAAAGTGATACAACTGAACTTCTTCACAAAACAGAAAAGACTCCCAGATTTAGGAAACAAACTTATGGTTACCAAAGGAGAAAGGTGAAGAGGAGGAAATTAGGAGGTTGGGATTAACAGATACATACCATTATATATAAGATAGATAATCAACAAAGCCCTACTATATAGCACAGGAAACTCTACTCAATACTCTGTAATAAACTATATGGGAAAAGAATCTTAAAAGAAACAGGTATATGTCTATGTATATCTGAATCACTTTGCTGTACACCTGATGCTAACATAACACTGTAAATCAACTGTACTCCAATATAAAATAAAAATTTAAAAAAACTACTGTGCATCTTTTCATTTTACATGCTTGAGATTATATATATATGTGTAAAATATGTATTTTATATATGTGTGGGTGTTTGTGTGTGTATATGTCCATTTTATTTTTTGAAAAAACAATTTTATTTACTTACCACCCCTCCTTTCCTTCTTTTTTCTCTCTCAGTTATAAGTTCAGCCCTTCTTTTAGCAATCATATCATTCTGTTAAAGAAAGAAGCATTAAAAATGTCAACAGATAATAATAAAATTACTTTCTATGTATTAATTTTTTTCCCAAATGGGAATAATATTTGGTCAGAGGATACTTTCCAGAGAAGATTGTGATGGTGATAATTATGTCACGTGTATCTTTGGTCCTCTGGTCCTGTTGATCAGCTGTTTCCCTCCAGAAGTGTAAGTGGCACTTGGGATCAGTCAGCTTTTCATCGAACTTCAGAATCCCTTTCCAAAGTGTATTACTTATTTGTTTGCTTTGGTGGAGAGGTGGATTTTGCACATGGAGAAATAGGGAGGCTATTTGTTGAAAATGTCTGATAATTTTTCATCATATTATTAAGATGTAATTGTCTAAAGAACCCTAAAACCACATAGGCACATGAGGAAAGCATTTGTTCTTTGGATACTTTCACACATATGGTATATGGGTAGTCATCTAGTTTTTTCGGGGCCTCTAAGTCTAACGCAATGAATGGGTCCTCTCATGTGACCTTAAGGTTTGCATGAAAGCTAATCAGCTACCCTTGGGTTTTAGGGCTCATTGGTTCACGACTCTTGAATTTGCAGTCCCTTTAAATACTCAGAGATCAGAGAAGTGCCTTGAAGACATGCCCTGGGGGCTCTGGTCTAGGCCAGTAGCACCGTGCTCCTTTTATCTGGTAGTTACTGAGTATACATCCCAGATAATGTATGTTTGCTTGACATTCAAGAAAGAATTATAAAATCAAATGAAATCAAATTAATTTTCTATTTGAATCCAGAGAGATTCTATAGCTTTTCAGAAGGTGAGGATTATAAAATTTCCTTTTTTTAAACCAAAGTTTTACCATAGGTACTTTAACTGTAAAGCTATAAAAGTAGTCTCTTTTGCCTGAGTTATGGGTGTGAAAAGAAAGGAGCAAATGCATATGGTTATGAGCTAGCTCCAGAAATCTGCTCTTTCCTGTTCCACATGCTCTACAAACTTTAGGGCATGTGATGGCTAGGATGGGGCTTGATTGCTTTACTGCTGCTCTGTCCAATATGGCAGCTACTAGCCATCTGAAAAGGATTTAAGGCAAAAGGACAAGGGGGTGGCAGAGGATGAGATGGTTAGATAGCATCATTAACTCAATGCACATGAATTTGGGCAAACTTTGGTATGCCCTCTGCTTTCTTTTCCATTCTCATGCTTACAGAGCCTCTTGTCTAGCAGACAGTTGGGCCCATTTTCTTCAGAGATCAGCAGCAGAAAAGCGAAGGATGTCACACAGCAGAGTGTGAAGCTTGGTGTCTCTCCACATCTCCCACCTTACTTTCATAGTTCTTGGAAGACTGAGAGCTGGGCTTGCTTTGATTTTGTGAGGGCCACAGATGACCTGCGACACGCAATACTTGTTTTTTTGGCTTCACAGGATCTTAGTTGCTATACACAGGATCTTCCATCTTTGTTGTGACACGTGAACTCTTAGTTGTAGCATGTGGGTTCCAGTTTCCTGATCAGAGATCCAACCTGGGCCCCCTGCATTGGGATCATGGAGTCTTAGCCACTGGATCACCAGGTCCATGATCCAGGGCATGCAATCTTAGTGTGGTGGTGCAAAGGGATAGATGGAAATGCCTTTAGAGGGATTTCCTCCAACTAAGTCCAAGACGAAAAGAATCTGACAACTGTGTCTGAGCAGTGAAAGGATCTTCATGGTTTTAACACGTAATACATTAATGAGTATGGAGTTGTGATAATGTATCCAATAATTTAAGTCATTGTATCTCAGAATTGGAATTAACTGATTAGCTTTCTTGACACTAGAGCTTTCTTCCGTATTCTCCCTAGCAAATGTCTATTTAGCCTTTGCTTATCTGCCTTTGATAAGTAGCTCGCTGCCTTTGGTCTTTGTTCTTTTTGGAAAGTCTTAACTAGTAATGAAATACATCTTCTTGTACCTTTCTCCTACCAATGGTGTTTCTTTTGCCTATGGCCACATGGAACAACAGACTGGTTTCAAATAGGAAAAGGAGTACATCAAGGCTATATATTGTTACCCTGCTTATTTAACTTATATGCAGAGTACAGCCTGGCGTGCTGCGATTCATGGGGTCGCAAAGAGCCGGACACGACTGAGCGACTGAGCTGAACTGAACATGGAACACAGCAATTTCTCTTCAGCATAAAAGATTATCACATAATTTACCACTGCTCTCATGTCTCATCTTGATCTTCCTAGTTCCAGAGTTGAAAGCTCCATTCATTCTATTCATCCAGATCTATGAGTCCTTTCAAGACATGTCATATAAATGGAATGAATCATAGAATATACATAATACTATTTTCTTTGCCTGGTTTCTTTCACTTAGCATAATTGTAGGGAGTATCAATAGTTCATTCCTTTCAAATACTGAGTACTATTCCATTATATGAATATACTATATATTTATTTATTATTTTTCCAGCTTTGTAAAAATGGGAGATATTTAATGTGTATGTCATAAAGATTTGATATACGTATACATTATGAAAGGACTCTTCTCCCATTTGGTTAAGTAACACAACCATCACCTCACCTACTTATCCTGTGTGTATGACAACATTTAAGTTCTACTCTCTTGCCAAATTTCAATTATACAGTACAATATTATCAACTATAGTCATCATGTTATACATTAGATCCTCAGGCCTTATTCATATTATAACTAAACTTTTTTAATATCATCTTACCAACCTCTCCCCATTTCCCACACCCTCCAGCCCATGGCAACCACTTTTACACTTTCTGTTTTTATGAGTTTGATTTTTTTTTTCCAGATTTCACATACAAGTGATAGTTGGCAGTATTTGTCTTTCTCTGTCTGGCTTGTTTAACTTGGTATAATGCCCTCAAGCTTCATCTCTGTGTTGCAAATGGCAGGATCCCCTTCCTTCCCATGGCTGAACAATACCCCATTGTGTATATATATCTACACCACATCTTCTTTGTCCATTCATTTGTTGATAGACACAGGTTGTTTCTATACCTTGACTATTGTGAATAATGCTGCTATGAATATGGGAGAAGAGATATCTCTTTGAGATAATGACTTTGTTTCCTTTGGATACATATACCCAGAAGTGGGATTCCTGAATCATGTGGTGATTCTATTTTTTAATTACTTGAGGAACCTCCATACTGATTTCCATAGTGGCTGTACTCGTTGACATTCCTATCAACAGTGTACAAGGGTTTCTTTTTCTCCACATCCTCATCAGCATTTATCTCTGTTCTTTTTTAAAATTTAGACACCCTAACAGGTGTGAGAGGTGATATCTCATTGTGATTTTGATCTACATTATCTTATGATTACTGATGTTGAGCACCTTTTCACGTATCTGTTGGTCATGCCTTCTTTGGAAAAGTGTTTATTCAGTTCATCTGCCCAGTTAAAAAATTAGATTGCTTGTTTTTTTCCCTCTCTCAACTCCCTATTCCTTTCCCACAATTTACTGTTCTCTATTTCCCTTATTACAATTGAATAGAATACGTCAATTTATTTATTACTTGTCTCTCATTGAAATGGTATGGCCACAAACACAGAATTTTTGTCTGCTTTGTCTACTGTTATTTATCTCCAGCCTGACACATAAAAAGTGTTCCATAGTATGTGTCCAGTGAATGAATGAATGAACATATATTGAGTACTTACTATGCATTGAATATTGTGAGTTCTTCACATAGTTTTTTTCTGTTTAAACTTTTTATTTTGTACTAGTGTATAGCCGATTAACAATGCTGTGACAGTTTCGGCAAAGGGATGGAGCTGTACATATACATGTACTCATCCTCCCCCAAACTCCCCTCTTATCCAGGCTTCCACATAACATTGAGCAGAGTTCCATGTAATTGTTTGTTTTTTTGATACTGAGTGGTGTGAGTTCCTTATGTATTTTGGACTTTAACCCCTTATCAGGTATATGATTTGCAAATACTTTCTCCTATTCCCTAGACTGTCTTTTATTTTGTTGATGGTTTCTTTTGCTTGGAAAAATATTTTTTTAGTTTGATGTAGTCCCACTTACTTATTTTTACTTTTGATGTCAAATAAAAGAAGTTATTGCCAAGAGTGATGTGAAGTAGCTTACCCTTTTTTGTTTAGGAGTTTTAGGGTTTCAGGGCTTGTTTCAAGTCTTTGATCTACTTTGAGTAGATTTTTGTGTATGGTATAAGATAGGTGTCCAGTTTTATTCTTCTGCATGTGGCTGTACAGTTTTCCCAATGCCATTTATTGAAGAGACCATCTGTTCTCCATTGTACATTCTTGCCTAGTTTTTCATGAATTAACTGATAACATATGCGTGGGATTATTTCTGTGCTTTCTACTCTGTTTCACCGATTTATGTGTCCAGAGTCTGTTACTGAACCCCTCTGCTGAATTTTTTAGTTTGGTTACTATATTCTTCAGCTCTATGACTTCTGTTTGGTACTTTTATTTTCTGTTTGTTGAAGTTTTCACTTTTTTTATGCATTGTTCTTCTGACATTGGTGAGCATACTTATGACCATTATTTCTAACTATTTATCAGATAAATCACTTATCTTTGTTTCAGTAAGGTTTGTTTCTAGAGTTTTATCTTGTTCCTCTGTTCAAAATATATTCCTGTTTCTTCATCTTCTTTGACTCTATGTGTTGGCTTCTGCACATTAGATAAAGCAGCCACCTCTCCCAGTCTTGACTGGGGGTCTTGTGTAGATGAATGCAGCTCAGGTTGGCCTGAGGTCCTAGCCTTCTCTCAAGCCTTTGTGCTTGTGTAAGCCATTTTCTTGGTTTTCGGTGGCTCCCGTAGTTAAGGGTATGCCATGACCTATCAGTGCCCCAAACGGGAGGATCACAGTCATTACAGATTGATAGGAAGCTAAGACCTTCAGGTAGCAGCTATTTTGATGTATTAATAGGTGATGTGGGTATTTTCTCATTTACCCAATGTGCAGGAATCTAGCTTCTCCTAGACTAGTTTCTCCAGCTAGTTTCTGGATTTCTTCCAGAGTAGACTGAGTTCAGAAGACTCCTATGTTGCCACCTTGAGCTGTAACCCAAGGGAACCTATCTGGATATTTGTCACATTTCGTTTATCCATTCAATCAGCTGATGGACATTATTGGCTCTCATGAACAATGCTGTGTGAACTTTCACAAACACATTTTTACATGGTCTGTTTTCATTTTCATTAGACAGATTACTAGGAGTGCAATTGCATAGGTTCCCTATGACACTTTTGAACATTTTATGGAAACTTACCAGAATACAGTTTAGGAAAAGAAATTCTAAGCTAATACTTGGATTTATTTTGCTATGGGCTAAAATGACCTTGATGGCTGGTGTCAGAGCTAGTGAAAGTCAATGAAAACTTTGTCTTTGTGTTTCAAGGTTTGTTTTACTTGCTGCCTTGTCCACTGTGCTCCCATGTCTAGTACAAGGATACTTTGGTGCAGCCACTATCTTTAATTTTATTTGCCTTGAAGAGAAAACCATTAACATGTAGATAATCACAAAGGCCTCAAATAATTCTTAACTCTTTCATGATAAATTGTTAAAATTTGATGAAAATAGTTTGCATACTGAATGTGGTATTAAAATCAGAAAACTACATTTTTGTAAAGGTCATTTTAGAAATTGGATAGTTGCTGAACACATTTACCCTCACGCTTTTTCAAATGGATACATACCTTGATTTTTGCCTTCATTTCTTTGATTAGTTTTTTCCTTTCTAATTTCTTCTTTTGTTTCACTTTCCACTTTCCGATCTGGACAGGAAGGAGGCGATCAGAAATATCTTGATCATCAACTTGTAAAAACACAGCAGCATCTGGGAAAAGCCCATGTTCCCCCAGGAACTGGACCTCATCTGGATACCGTGGGAAACCGTCTAATACAAAACCTGTAGAACTATGTGGAAATTTCATAACTTACTTTATTTGCTTAAACTATTCTATTATAAATATTGATTTAAAAATGAAAAAAAAAAGTACTGCTAAATCTCAACTTTATATTAGATGTCCAACGAAATGTTTAAAAAGTTTAAATAGTTTATTGTAGTATCTTTTCTTTTAATATTTCTACTTGTATAAACATGCTGCTTCTTCTCCCAAATGTATCAAATTAAAGTTATAATATTTGATATTTATAGTATAAAATTGTAGTCAATCAGTTTATAGACAATTACTGTTAAATACAAGCTTACTAAAAGCTGTGAGAAGATCACAGGAGAGGAGAAGGTAAGTTCTCTGCGTGGGATGAGTGCCCAGCCTAATGACGGTGTTAACCCTTTACGTAAAGAGTTAGTTTGGCTGCCCCTCCTACCCCCACCCCTCTTTATTGAGAATCCTTTTAGTCATTTTTCTCCTAATGATGTTCCTTTTCATGAGACAATTCATAGCCTCTTCCCTCACTTTTTTTGTAACCAGTGACAATTATTAATGTCTTAATCCTTAATTAATTATTAATATTATTCCTTGATTATATTCAAATTGGAGAGGTCTTCCCAGGTGGCACAGCGGGAAAGAATCTGTTTGCTAACGCCAGAGATACAGGAAACATGGGTTCCATCCTCGGGTCAGGGAGGAAATCGCAGTCCGCTCCAGTATTCTTGCCTGGATTTTCCCACGGACAGAGGAGCTTGGCGGGCTACAGTCCAGGCAGTCACGAAGAGTCGGACACAAGCGAGTGACCAAATGCATACACAGGCTTGGAGAACTTGGCGTGATTTAGTTTGGTCCCTTTTTCAACGAACTTATTCTGTTTCTCTAAAATCTGGTTTAACTATTTATATTTAAATATACGTTTTCTTCTTCATATGAATAGGGTTTTCAAGAACATTTGATAGTTTTAGCTCTTAACTGGCATTTAAAAATGTTGTATCCTTTCTAATTAAACGGGCAAATTTATATATATTGCTTTAAGATATGTTTCCTTTTCTTCAGAGATGCCTTCAGCAAAATCTCTTCTGTTCTATTTGTCACTTCTTTGTCAATGACATCTAAATCTTTACCTCTACATCCAAGCTCTTTCTTGAATTTATATTTAGAATTTTCAACCAACTGCCTAGTTTCTCTATCTGAGTGCCCTTCAGGAGTTACAGATGCATCATACTATCAAAAATCATGCTCACTGTGACCCTTCTACATGGCTCTTCCTGTGCTCACTAGGGTCCAGGGGCCAAACTTCAGAGACCCTTCAACTCCCTCCTGCTTCTCACATACAGTAGCTAAGTCTTGGCAAACCCTCTTCTGAATCGACATTTTCATTTCTACCATTATATCTCAGTAATGTAATGCAATTAGCTATACCGCAGTAACTAATAAGCTCTCTCTAGGATTGAGGCCTTTTTAAAATGTGCCGATTTTTTCCTAATTATATAAGCAATATATTTCACTATGCTGCTGCTGCTAAGTTGCTTCAGTCATGTCTGACTCTTAGGGACCCCATGGACTGCAGCCTACCTGGTTCCTCCATCCATGGGATTTTCCAGGCAAGAGTACTGGAGTGGTAGAAAATAAGAAATCAGAAAAGCACAAAGAAAGGACAAAATTATCTATAATCTCATGTCCAAGAGGTTATGGACATTTTGTTCCGTTTCTTTCTAGTTTGTTCTTCATTTGTTGAACTTTCTATCATAAATAACTGTGTATCCTCTTTTTTTTTTAGTTTAACATTATATACTAAAATTTCTCATGCTATTACAAACTTTTCATTATAATAATTTTGATGGTAGCGCTAATGTTCAGCTATTTTATTTGGGCTTTTAGAATTTCACTTTTTACTTTTCTTCGATTCATTTTTTTTGTGTGTATGTGTGTGTGTGATGTAAGATTAAGAGCTAAGTTAATGAAGAACATCCCATGACTATACTGTTGCAAGCAACATGCCTAAGTTTACCTCAACTATTGATCTAATATAGGGAATACAAAATTAAAATTAAAGTGACTAATAATCTCACTTACTCAGTTAGGTCAGGGACTAAGTAAAAGAGAATGACGAGAGAAGCACTGAGACCTGCTAGTTTTTTAAATTCTCATTGATATAGTTTCCTTATCTCCAAAATGAGAAGATAAAAGTTCCTGTCCCATAGGGTAGTTATAAGGATCAAGGAAATTAATATGAATACAATATAGAAGAATAGTATCTTACACACAGTAAGTTCCATATATGTGTTAGCAGTACTGTAAATATCATTTCACTTTCTTCTGGTGGATATCAAGGTAAGAGATTATGGTTAGGAAATTGAGGCAAAGTTTTATATTCTGGTGACCTGTAACTCTTAAATTTGTTCTGTCTGGGATCAAGTTGTTCCTGGCTTTTGGTAAAGGCATAAGACTATGGACAGCTATTAAGTACAGTATCTTACACACAGTAAGTTCCATATATGTGTTAGCAGTACTGTAAGTATCATTTCACTTTCTTCTGGTGGATATCAAGGTAAGAGATGATGGTTAGGAAATTGAGGCAAAGTTTTATATTCTGGTAACCTGTAACTCTTAAATTTGTTCTGTCTGGGATCAAGTTGTTCCTGGCTTTTGGTAAAGGCATGACTATGGACAGCTATTAAGTGATGTGAACAACAACCACAACATAAACAAAGAGTGTTGTTCACCAACCAGTAATATGGGGGTTAAATCACAACCCACTGCAGTCACCTACTGACAATGCACCCTGAAAAGAATTCGGAATGGAAAAATAGGGTGAGGCATTCTGTCTATTGGATAAACGGGCCCCTAGATAGTAGACTGCATATCTCAGGAAGGATTTCAATGATCCCAGATTCTTGCATTTTCCCATACGTAGAAAAGCACTAAAATCATTAACTTGGGATATTTGTTCTTCATGATTAGCAGTAATCTTTTATCAAGATGTATGCTTAACTACATGTATTTCTTAATCATGACTGAACTTCCCTGGTGGCTCAGATGGCAAAAAATCTACCTGTAATGCAGGAGACCTGGGTTCAATCCCTGGTCTTGGGATCGATCCCTGGCCAGGGGTCTTGGGAAGATCTCCTGAAGAAGGAAATGACAACCCACTCCAGTATTCTTGCCTGGAGAATCCCATGGACAGAGGAGCCTGATGGGTTACAGTCTGTAGGGTTGCAGAGAGTCAAACATGACCAAGCAACTAAACACACACACACAGTCGTGACTACACATTATAATCCCCTGGGAGGCTCCAATGCCTAGGTCCCAACCTTGCACCTCAAATTTTAATTCAATTGTTTGGAGCCTCTGGCATCAATATTTTAAAAATAATCTCCTAGATGTTTGGAATCACTAGTTTACATTGGAGTAGAGGAGAAAATTCTTAACTTTATGTTGGATTACATTTTTAAGAATAAAGCAAATGAAAGTCAATAAGTATATAAAAGTCTATATAAATTAAGATACCATATCGGTTCCTTAAACCACCACTGAGAAAGAATTGCTTCAAGGATTTCAGGAGGCAATGGCTCATTTTCTGTTAGGTTTAATTTGATTGCTTCTTCTTCTTCTGTAAGTTGCACTTCCTGAGGCTACAAACAAAAATTATAAAACAAACAAAATTCTATATTAATAAATAGTAATATGTTACATAGTTAATGTAAGACCTGTTTTTCTCAGGTCATTTTTCACTGTTATTTGTAAGCATTTAAAAATCAGAGTTCTTTTCTTTAAACCAATATTTAATATCAGTTCAGTTCAATTCATTCACTCAGTTGTGTCCGACTCTTTGTGACTCCATGGACTACAGCACATCAGGCCTCCCTGTCCATCACCAACTCCTGGAGTTTACTCAAACTCATGTCTATTGAGTCAGTGATGCCATCCAACCATCTCATCCTCTGTCGTCCCCTTCTCCTTCCGCCTTCAATCTTTCCCATCATCTGGGTCTTTTCCAATGAGTCAATTCTTTGGATCAAGTGGCCAAAGTATTGGAGTTTCAGCTTCAGCATCAGTCCTTTCAATGAATATTCAGGACTGATTTCCTTTAGGATGGATACGAAATTATACTTACTATTGCTAAGAGGAGCTACTAGCAAGTAGCATGACTAATTTTGATTGTCTCATCATTNGTATTGGAGTTTCAGCTTCAGCATCAGTCCTTTCAATGAATATTCAGGACTGATTTCCTTTAGGATGGATACGAAATTATACTTACTATTGCTAAGAGGAGCTACTAGCAAGTAGCATGACTAATTTTGATTGTCTCATCATTTTTACTAAAACCAAGATCAATCTATATCACACACCTATAAAGGTTAACTGATTTTTGTCACCTATCTTATAACTACTCAGTCTAGATCCTGATTAAAGGATGGGCCAGGCAGGCAGTCATCTAATATAATCTGCACCTGAGTCCATTTACAGAAGCTCATTTAGAAAAAAAGGGTTCAGATATATCAGAAATGGTTAAAAGGCAAGTTAAAATAATGAACTTTCTCTATACGCCCAGATAGAAACCACCTAAGAGATACATTGAGGGCAAGAGGAGGAGTGACAGATGATGAAACGGTTGGATGGCATCATTGACTCAATGGACATGAGTTTGAGCAAACTCCGAGAGATGGTGAAGGACAGGGAAGCCTGGCATGCTGCAGTCCATGAAGTCGCAAAGAGTTAGACATGACTGAGTGAAGAACAAAAAGATACATACAAACTTTCTTATAAGGAATCATTAGAAATTAATATTTTGAGATCTCTACTGGTGCAGGGGCCAATTTTTTATAGTATTATTAATAAACAGAAAACACAGAACACAATAGCAGAAATCTTATCATCTAGATCAGACATCTCAAATAACATTGTTGTTTAGTCACTAAGTCGTGTTGGACTCTGCAACTCCACGGACTACAGTCCACCGGGTTCCTCTGTCCATGGGATTTCCTAGGCAAGAATATTGGGGTTGGTTATCATTTTCTTCTCCAGGAGAATCTTCCTGATGCAGGGATTGAACCTGCATCTCATGCATTAGCAGATTCTTTATCACTGGACCATCTGGGTAGTCCATCAAATAATAGCCCCAAATAAATGTTATACAACACTCTTGTCAGGGAAAGCTTTTCTGTTTTTCATTGGAGTCATGTAAAACTCAGTACCCTATATTCTAGATGAGTAGCAAGGTCTGTATTTAACATATTGAGAAGATGACTCTTAAATTTTATGGGCTATTTTTTTTTTTTTACTTCTTCGAAATTTTATATAGAGAGTTTTATACTACTTATATTCTACTCCCTCAAAGTAACACTAGTAAGCACAATTATCTGCAAATAAAGTATTAATATTCCTACCAGCTTCTTTGTATTTTCTTCCTCAATTTTAACATTGGCCTGAATTGCAAGCTCTTCAAATTCTTGTTTCACAAATTGTTCATCCTCAGAATCATCCTCAAATTCAGGTCCCACTTTCTTTTCAGTTTTCAGCATTAGTTTTTCTTGAAGAAATTCCTCAAACTGAATATGGAAAATGCCCAATTTTTCTGCCAGCTGTCTTCCACAGACAGTTTTGCCAGAGCCATGGGGGCCGAGAAGGCATATTCTTAATGGCGGAGCCTGAAATAGGGGATAAGTCAAGGATGAGGGTAGAGGAGAGGGACAGTGAAGAAGAAGAAGCTTTAAGAATTTAGGAAATCTAAATGGCACCCCACCCCAGTACTCTTGCCTGGAAAATCCAATGGACGGAGGAGCCTGGTGGGCTGCAGTCCATGGGGTCGCTAACAGTCAGACATGACTGAGCGATTTCACTTTCACTTTTCTCTTTCATGCATTGGAGAAGGAAATGGCAACCCACTCCAGTATTCTTGCCTGGAGAATCCCAGGGATGGGGGAGCCTGGTGGGCTGCCGTCTATGGGGTCACACAGAGTCGGACACAACTGAAGTGACTTAGCAGCAGCAGCAGCAGCAAGGCTTATTAACTGATCGCCCTAAGACTGAATTATCACCACTTCACAACCTCAAGGATGTTTTGACATGAGTATACCAATTAACATGATTAATGACATCAACTATGATCCTCAGGGAGCATCAACAAATACAGAGCATCTTGATATCAAGTGCCAAAAGGCATTTAATAAAATAAAATAAATTTTGTTTATTTTTAAAAGTTTTAATTATGGAAGAATGCAAAGACATTTTCTTAGTACGATAAAAACACCGCCACCACCACCAAAACCTCTCTACCAAACAGAAAGCCCACTGATACAGGAATTTTAGAGGTGCCTTCATTAAATGTGTAATCTCTGTATTGGAGATAAAGTGAAAGTAGTGAGAGTGTTAGTCGCTTAGTCATGTCTGACTCTTTGCAACCTGTGTGGACTGTAGTCTGCCAGGCTCCTCAGTCCAAGGGAGATAGGGAAGCCCCCAAACCAGAGAATCCACAGAGATCCAGGTGTATGGACTGTCCACTGATGCTCAAGCTGGTCAAGAACAATGATGAAGTTTGGGATGAAGGAGCAGATAAATCTTTTGTAAATGTGGGGCAATGACTTTGATATTTATAGGTGACAGCAGGAGTGGGAGATGGTGATATATTTGGATAGAATGAGCCTCAAAGGGGCTGGCAGTAATGGATTCTGAGCAGCAGAGGGAAGCAAGCACAGCCTCATCACCTTTTGTCCTTGTGAAGGAAATGCTCAGAGAAGAGTTTAAAGGTGTATGCAATAGCCATGAAAATGGCCCAAATTATCCGGAAGAGTTTAAATTGTGTTTTACATGTTCTGTTTAACAAGGCATGAGTGTTATTGAAAGTCCTGACAATATGTTGTTTAGTGGCTCAGTCGTGCCCACCTCTTTGCAACCCCATGGTCTGTAGCCTGTCAGGCTCCTCTGTCCATGGAATTTTCAAGAATACTGGAGTGGGTTGCCATTTCATTCTCCAGGGCATCTTCCATACCAAGGGATCGAACCCACCTCTCCTGTACTGGCAGGCAGATTCTTTACTGCTGAGACACCAAGGAAGCCCTATGACAATACACTGTGATTTATAATTTTGATCTTGTAATCCCATTCTAGGGAATTATACTAATAAAATAATTAAGAGAAAGAAAGAATGATATGCCCGAAGATTTCCTAAGTACTATTTCATATCCACAATGGCAAAATCACAATATTGTGGGGAAAAAAGTCTAACAAGAAATTAGATGTTAAAATGGTACATCAAAATGATTAGACAATAAAATAAATCCAATAAAATTACAAGCAATAAATTCAACTGTGACTTCCTATTAAATACTTCAACTAAAAAAATAGGTGTTGGTTTGATGGAAGGCATTACTAAAGAAATCAAATAGATAATTAGCTTATGTTATATTCCAAAAAGTTGTTCTTAAAACCTAGATATTGCCACCGTACCATTTTATTATATTGGTGAGTTCACTATTGAGTAAAATGGTGGAGATTGGTAACAAGTCTCTAAACAAGGATGCAGGAGCAGTTATCAGGATGGNTTCCAAAAAGTTGTTCTTAAAACCTAGATATTGCCACCGTACTATTTTATTATATTGGTGAGTTCACTATTGAGTAAAATGGTGGAGATTGGTAACAAGTCTCTAAACAAGGATGCAGGAGCAGTTATCAGGATGGGAATACTGTTTTCACCTTTAATGGTTCATCATGAGCCACATATTCCTCAGGTTGCTCCAAAAACTTTTCTTTAGCCTCAGGACTTGAAAAGTAATAGATCTTTTCTCGATATTTAGCTGCTTCTTCTGGGGTGCCTGGTTGTAGGACGAAGTTTTCTTTGAGAGCCACTGGACAAAAATGCTTTGTATCTCCCAAATGCCTTCTCTTCTCCTTAATTATATCTTCATTCTAGAAATATCATTCAAAGTTTGGAGAACACTATTAATGCACTGTTCTCATAATACTAAAGAGGGAATTATAAAAATGCATCTTTGCATAGTATTTAATCCATAACAATATCCCTTTAAAACAATCCACAAAAGACCAGTTCTTATACTACTTGAATTCATCAAAAAATCAGTTTTTTATATTCCTCTGAGTTCAAATCCCGAGTGTCTTTATTTTATAAAGAAAATGAAGCAGCACTGAAGGTGTCCCAAGCCCTCTGTAGACAAATGTGTCTAAAACCCCCGTAATGTGTAGATGCAGGGTCACTGTGAAGTCAGTTTCTAAAATAAAATTATTTCCAAGAAGTAAAAGCTGAGTCAGGGTCACAACTTCTTATTCATTGAAAATGAAAATGGGAGATGTCTCAGGATTTGCTTTGTTTCCTACTCAATGGATATATAATCAAATACTTTGGAAAATTTTTATTTTATTCAATTGGAAATGCAATAGATGAAGAAACCATGTGTAAAATCCCTTAGGGACTCTTGCAATGTATTTAAAGTAAGTGAAAACGAAAGTTGTTCAGTTGTGTCCAACTCTTTGCAACCCCATGGATGGTCCATGGAATTTTCCAAGCCAGAATACTAGAGTGGGTAGCATTTCCCTTTTCCAAGGGATCTTACCAACCCAGAGACCAAACCCAGATCAAACCCAGGTCTCCCGTATTGCAGGCAGATTCTTCACCAGCTGAGCCATAAGAGAAGCCCAGGAATACTGGAGTGGGTAGCCTATCCCTTCTCCAGGGGATCTTCCCAACCCAGGAATCAAACCGGAGTCTCCTGCATTGCAGGCAGGTTCTTTCCCAACTGAGCTATGAGGGAAACCTATATTTAAAGTAAAGTATATTAAAAAAATAATTTTCTTTGTTGTACAATGCATGCTTGCTGTAAAAATATTCAAAACGTAACCACAATGCATGAAGAGTGAACATTTCCTCTCACCTTTCCCTTCCAGTGGCAACCCACTCCAGTATTCTTGCCTGGAGAATCCCATGGACGGAGGAGCCTGGTGGGCTACAGTCCACGGGGTCGCAAAGAGTCGGACACGACTGAGCGACTTCACTTTCACTTTCTCTTCCAGTAGTATCTTAACACTTAATCATTTTATGTGTATTCTTTCAGACTCATTTTTCTCAGTATAGCTTATACATTTGCATACAAAGACACAAATTTAGGCATGAATACATTGTTTTTTAAGATAACAATGAAATAATACTTTGCATGGCTATTCTACAACACCCTGACTGAGAATCTCAGCAGTTTCTTAGGACAGAGTATCGAAAGCTATTAGCAGAATCACACTGCATAACATTTTTTGTTTGACACATACATATTTGGATTTAAGTCAAGCAACAAGTTAATTACAAATGAGTGTTTATCTAACCTATTATTTTGCTTTATTGATAAAGACCAGAATTAAAAGAATCACTTCCTATTTTATTATTGATAGATGCCTTAACTAGGAGGCTATCACTTGTAAATAGTTATCAAAATTGTGATGCCAAGGGAGTAGATTGGTGCCTAAAATGAGTTGTTCCTCTTTGAGAAAACCACTTGTTTTCAAGCCATCAGCCCCTCAAAGATGCCACTGTTGTATTTTACATAAAACACCCACTTCTGTTAAATCTATAAAATATTTCTGTCTCTAACATGTATAGATTTTTCCAGGGAAAAAAAATTTAAAGTTTTCTCTTTCCTTTTCTCATGGGTATAACATACTGTCTAAGTAGGTCTGGCATTTCAGAGGTCAAATGAAGCTGAATGGAGGCAAAACGTGTTGAAAATGTTTGCAAATCTGAAGACCCCTGCTTGTTTTCTTGAAGTCTAGCAGTGCCATTTACCACTCTGGTTACGTGCACCTTCAGTGATGTGACCACGGGCAGTGAGCAAGAGAAAAGCCTCCCACCTCTTCCTCTTCCTCTTCTTCCTCTTCCAGCTCCTCATTGACATCGGCTTCAGCCTGATAGTCTTCTGTTTCTTCATCATAATCTTCTACAGTTAACTCCCAGCCAGCATGGTGAAAGGGTTCTTTCGAAAACAAACAGTTGGGAAGACATTTTTAGGATAAAAGCTTATGAACATATTACAGTAGCAAGATTAAGAAAATTAACTATAGGGCTGGTCTCTTAGCTTACATGTGTAGGCAAACAGGCCTTTACAAATTCTTTAGGTGACAAGTGGCCAGTTTGGCCAGTGCTGTGTGTCCAGCGGCTATTCTGATGGGTGCTCTAGGACAGTTGTTAAATATTTTAAATATCATCCCTGGATATATTGAATGTTTTACTTCATAAACCATAGGTTTTAAACTTTCACAGTACTTTTAATAATATGGCTTGTTCATGACAATAAATGTTATGATTACAGCAACTCTTACTTTCCATAATTTCAACGACTTTTTGAAGTAGTTCCTCTGGAGTTTTGCCAGCAATCTCCAGGTTTAAAATTTGAGTAAAAGAGTCACTGATAGCTGTTTCCACCTGTCTCCAGGCAGTGTAGAAAGAGCTGACATTCTCTCTAATTGAATCCATTTCAGGAACATCAGGATAACCATCTTCTGGAAATTCAGGTAGTAGAACTTTTGAGTAAAAGTTAAAAGAAAGAAAAAAGAGCCTTCAAGCATTATATCTTCAGCTATATTGCCAAAATAATTTATAATACTTTTTAAACATTTGAAAGAAGTAAACTTAGAGTTCTAAGCAATAATATACATTTATAAATTCATATTTCAACTATGCTTTGTTCATTGTTTTGGCTGTGGATGAATGTTACTTATAAATAAAATCCAAATTATTTAGATAATTAATATGAATTTCATATGGCAACTTTGTTAATAGAAGTAGAACATAAAATTTGTTGAAAAACTGTTATAAATTGGCTAGATATACTTTTAATATAATAAGTTAGACAAATGTAACACACATCAACCAGCATATAACTGGCATAGAAAGACATAAGTAGGAAATTGGTTTTATGCCTAAAATTGTAAGAGAATATGAAAAGCATTTCTATACACTACTTTTATTTTATAATCTAACCTGTTTCAGGTAATTCTTCAGTTTCCAAGCCCTCTCTGGATCCTTTTGGAAATTCTGCTCCAACTGTAGCATCCTCAGGAGGCTCAGATACTTTAAAAAATATCTAATAGTTAGTGTTTGAGTTTTAAAAACATTGTTCCTTTATGAAAATTTTGGCACAAAGAAAATTTCTAAAGTTTAAATTGTATATACTATGTCAAATTGATAATACAGTTCTCATTAGGTAAAGTACTGCTGCTGCTAAGTTGCTCAGTCGTGTCCGACTCTGTGTGACCCCATAGACAGCAGTCCACCAGCTTCCTCCGTCCCTGGGATTCTCCAGGCAAGAACACTGGAGTGGGTTGCCATTTCCTTCTCCAATGCATGAAAGAGAAAAGTGAAAGTGAAGTCGCTCAGTCGTGTCCAACTCTTAGCGATCCCATGGACTGCAGCCTACCAGGCTCCTCCATCCATGGGATTTTCCAGGCAAGAGTATTGGAGTGGGTCGCCAGTGCCTTCTACAATTAGGTAAAGTACTGCTGCTGCTAAGTTGCTTCAGTCATGTTCGACTCTGTGCGACCCCATAGACAGCAGCCCACCAGCCTCCTCCGTCCCTGGAATTCTCCAGGCAAGAACCCTGGAGTGGGTTGCCATTTCCTTCTCCAGTGCATGAAAGTGAAAAGTGAAAGTGAAGTCGCTCAGTTGTTTCCAACTCTCAGAGACCCCATGGACTGCAGCCTACCAGGCTCCTCCATCCATGGGATTTTCCAGGCAAGAGTACTGGAGTGGGGTGCCATTGCCTACTGATTTCCCCTAAAACCGAGTCCCCCTGCTGAGTTTATGATTAATCTCTTTATTCATAACTTTATTCCCTTTCTTGTCCCCTCTGATCTCATTCCTGTGCTAAGTGAACACTAATCAACCAGAATCAGATAACATCGTTAATGTACATACTCAGGTTGTTTCTCCAGGGCAAGATGAGCTAACAGATCCCTGGATCATGAATCACCAGATATTCATAAAAAGATTCATAAACCCCCAAAACAACGATTAAGAAATGTCACAGGATGATGATTAACTGCAGATTCTTTGTTCTTCCCCTTTGTGCATGAGCTAAGTTCTTCATTCTTGTCCGACTCTTTGCAGCCCTGTGGACTGCAGCCCACCAGGCTCCTCTGTCCATGGGATTCTCCAGGCAAGAATTCTGAAGTGGGTTGCCACACCCTCCTCCAAGGAATCTTCCTGACCCAGGGATCAAACCCATGTCTCTTACATCCCCTGCACTGGCAGATGAGTTCTTTACTACTAGTGCCACCTGGGAAGCCCTCTCCTCCTTAAATGCCCCCAACTCAAAGACCAAGTTGGAGTGGATCTCAGGCTTGTCTCCCACTCCCTCGCTTGGCATCCTACTACTAAGCCCTTACTTTGCTGCAGACATCTGCAGTCAGAGTTTAGTTTTCTACACTGCAAACACACGAACCCACTGCTTGGTTCCAGGGAGCCATACAAATGCATAATAAAATAAGGTAGAAAATGAAGAATATTCTTAAATACACAAAAGGACGTTGACCAGAATAATAATTGATACATACAGTTCTGATAACTGTTGTTAATATCATTCAAACTTCTATTCACATGGCATCAAAAGTGCCTGAGCATTCTTTTAATTTCTTGAGATACCCATAAAGATATTCCAAAAGACCATAAAGTGGCCAAAGTCTCAGTTGTGGATGTAGGTGTGGTGAAACGGAGGAGAATCTCAACTAATAGCACTTTTGAAGATACAGAACTGCTTTCCTGGATAATAAAAGACATGATTCACGTACAGATATAGTGTAGATGGTTTCAGAGAAGGAAGGACTAATTATCTTTCTTCTCACCCCTTAGTCTTTCCTAGTTCTGAGACACAAGTTGTGTGCGTCTCACACACATACACATATATATTTTAAAAATCTATATATAGCCATTCTGTAATCTTGTGGAAACTGTCCTGTTAGCTAAAATAATAGTTGGGTCCTCTTTTAATAGAATCTATAATGTTTAATACTCAAGAGAAGAGGGAATAATTCAACACTAATTGTGCTGCGAGGCATTTACGAGCCCTGTTTCCACCACGGTAAAGTGCCCGATCTTGCGGCTTAAATCCACTCTCCAGTCCTGAGAGTGACTTTCATTGCCTTATAGACTCCTTCTTGCCCTGTCCCAACCCACCAAACTGGACATTTGAGGAGGGCTGGCTTCATGGGTATATAAGCTGTGTGGGTGTCCTGTATCTCTTGCCCAGAATGGCCCCATACTTTGTTTAATGCACTTTGGTTGTCATTTTGATCTTTGAACCGAGTTTTGTAAGCAAAATCCAAAGGGACTCCAGTGGGACAATAGGGCACGCCTGTGAGCAGAGATCTGTCTGCCATTCTTTGCCATCTCATTCCTATGAGCGTTCCTGATACCCCATCGTGAGTACAGAATTCTAAGAGGGCCCACGATGTGTGGGAATAAGTGTAACTTAGTGATTTGGGAATGGGAAGATGCTGACAGGTCTGACCATGGTTTCCCTTCAAATTAGAACTTGCTCCAGATGCAGAATGAAGATAATGGCATTTAAAGAGACATGAATGACTATGGAGCCTCATCACATCGTTTCTTAGGTTTGCATTTAAAAGTGGCATTGGGTAACATAAAGATGAATGGTAAAATTCATGCTTAAGAACTTAAAATTTTAATTTTTCTTAGAATGACTTTAAATAGTAAACATAAAGTACTATGACAAGTTAAGAGGGACCATGGAAGGAAAGAAAGAGCTTTATATTCTTGTACTTTTAATGAGTCTTTTTCCCTGATATTTGAACATTGTGCCCCCCAAATTATATAGCAGACCCTGACAAGAGTGCTAGCACCCGGGCAGAGCACTCAGCTTTCTTACCATACTTTAAGCCACCTGCTGCTCTCTGGGGCCACATCTCTGCAATCTCAACCTGCTTCCATTTTATACCACATCAACAGACATACACACACATGCACACAAACATGCCAATAGGCAGCAGTGGAATTAAAGACACACACTTTAATAAAAGTCTAACCTGATTCATGTTCTGTTTCTGGGATCTCAAAAATGTCAGACTCCTCAGGTAAGACCCCCCTGGTCTCCTCAGCAACCTCAGGGGTCTCAGACCCTTCGTGAAGTTCAGACTCTTCACCTTCAATATCCTCAAAAGCCTCGGCTTCAGCTTCTTCTGCTTATAGAAAAAAAAGAGAATAAATAAATTATTTAGTTTAAGTCAGCATATATTTAATTGGGAACAACCCCTGGAGCATGATGCTTAATGAAAAAGATAGATATAGTCTCTATATATTATAACTACTAAAATAGAATATAAAATATATTCCCAAATATACACCATAGCATACAGCAGTCCCAAATATTATAACAGTAAAAGACAGGAAACAGCCCTAATGTCCATTTAATAGGGAATGGCTATTCCTGCACTATCTGATACATAGCCACAAGCCAATGTGGCTTCTGAGCACTTGAAATGTGGCTAATCCAAACTGAGATGTGCGGTGAGTGTAAAATATGCAATGGGCTTCTGAGACTTTATGTGGAAAACTGAAGATAAAAACATATCAATAATTTTTGCATTGATTACACGCATTAATCAATGTTAATTAAATTTAACATAATTTGCATTATGTTAAAATAATAATTTGAATATAGTATATTAAATAAAATATACAGTTGGTTTTCTGAATCTTCAGGTTCTGTATCCATGGATTCAACCAACCACAAGTTGAAAATATTTGAGAAAAAATTTCAGAAAGTTCCAAAAAGCAAAACTTGAATTTGCTAGCAACTATTTACATAGCATTTACATTTTATTAGGCATTATAAGTTATCTAGAGATGATTTAAAGTATATGCCAATGTGTTTAGGTTATACACACATACTATGACATCATATATAAAGGACTTAAGAATTCATGAATTTTTGGTATCTGCAGGAGTCCTGGGACCAATTCCTGATGAATATTGAGGGATGATTGTAATTCATTTCATTTGTTTCTTTTTATTTTTTATGTGCTTACTAGAAAATGTAAAGACATGTTGCACATACTGGTCCTGCTGTGTATCCCTCTTACAAGGTGGATGAGCAGAGGTCTGTGTCAGGAATCCATTTTCTATGAATTCGTTACTGCTGTGATCAGACAGTGTATTATCCAGATTGGAACACAATGAGGAGAGGGAGTCAAACAAATATTTCAGGAACCTGGGCATAAACCTGGACTCTAATGGGCAAACTGGGAAACACGGTCACTCTGTTTATAATTCTCTGTAAATACTGCAATTTTGCAGTCATATTACAAAATCAAATGACACATTATTAATCATATAATCCTTTGTTTGCCTTTTGCTTTTGCAGTCATGGCTTCCAATAGCTTTCGATTTTCTTCTTCTATTCTTAATGAAGGAGAGGGAGTCAAACAAATATTTCAGGAACCTGGGCATAAACCTGGACTCTAATGGGCAAACTGGGAAACACGGTCACTCTGTTTATAATTCTCTGTAAATACTGCAATTTTGCAGTTATATTACAAAATCAAATGACACATTATTAATCATATAATCCTTTGTTTGCCTTTTGCTTTTGCAGTCATGGCTTCCAATAGCTTTCGATTTTCTTCTTCTATTCTTAATGCCTCTTCCTTGACTTTTCTGAAATGAAAAGGTCCAAAACGTAGTTATCTTTGGAAATTCAAATATCTTACAATATCATAGAATTTAAGGCTTATAATGGCAAAAATAAAGAATAAATCATTTATAATATTCACTATACTTTTTACTTTACCACATAAACATTTAGTTTACTCATATTGAGGCTAGTTAATTTTCAGAATTTTTTGTGTGTTTTGGGGATTTTTTTGGTAAGAAAAGTTAAAATGTTGTATTTAAAAAACTCTGGCTATTAGTTAGGAAACCTGGAAGAATTGTCTAGCTCTAAGCTGGGAGAATTTGTATCATTTTCCCTCTGATTAAATGAGAAATGTTCACAACATAGAATTAAGTGAAAAAAAGGTAGAATATAAAACTATGTATAATATAAATTTTTTATTTAAAATGTATATAAATGAGGATTAAAAGACTAGAATAAAATGAATCAAACTGTTAATAGTAATTATCTATGGATGGTGGCATTCTGACAGTTTTTAAATTTTATTTGATGTTTTTTTGCACTTAAAAATTTTTCCTGTATGAATAAGTTGAAAATTTGCAAATTTTCTTTGTGTTCAGAAAATTTATTTTCTTTTCAACAAAGTAATGATGACATTTAAAGAGGTTTGGGATAAGGAATCTGTTTTTCATTAGGGTTGAAGAACTAGGAATTTAGCCCTCAGGTATTGGCATACTATTACACAAAGAAACATGTATAAGAATGTTGATTGCATCTTTAAAAACAGTATCAAAAACCTGTATCGTGCAGTCACCAACAGGGGACCAGTTAAGTGGAGCAGAGCCCATTCATATGAGTAGGCCACTCTGGACAGTCTTCTTCAGACTGTTCTGTAGGTGGGTCATTCTCTCATACTCAGTGCTCTTTTGGTGTTCTTTTCCCCCTCCTTTGAAAATCTTTATACACATTCTCTTCAAATGTATCACTGAAGCTCTCCTCCCAACAGTGTGTGCTGTGTTTTATTTATTTTGGCTGTGCTGGGTCTTTATTGCTGCATCCGGGCCCTTCTCTAGTTGTAGCAAGCAGGGGTACACTCTAGTTGTGCTTGAGCTTCACACTGAGGTGGCTTCTCTTGTTGCAGAGCATGGGTTTTAGGGTGTGTGGGCTTCAGTAGTTGCAGCTCACAGACTCTAGGCTGTGGGTTCTATAGTTGTGGTACATGGGCTGGGTTGCCCTGACACATGTGGAATCTTCCCAGACCAGGGATTGAACCAGTGACCCCTGAACTGGCAGGCAGATGCATAACCACTGGACCACAAATCCTGTTTCTTGTAAATAGGAAGTGCTGTCTCACTATATTCTAAACCCTGTGACCCTGTGATCCAGACTGAAGTCTTAATGTAATTTGAGTTCTCTTGTTCATGACCCAGACCTTTGAGACTACTGAGCATTGTTTCTGCACGGCTTCCCTACTTGGTAGTGTGTGAACTGGCAATTCTCCTACTTATCTAGTTAGGTAGGGCTCTTTTGTGATGCTTTCCTCATCCAAAACCTGGATACTATATGTTGTTGCTGCTAAGAATCTAAGATCTGACAAGGAGGAAGAAGAATTTTGCTGCCAGTTTCTAGCTACTTCCATATACTACTCGGGTAGATCAAAGACAAATGGTGATAAAAGAAATTATCTTGCATTTGACCAGCACATTTGGAAACTGATGCTGGAAAACAGGTAGATCCAGCATGTCTGTAGATATTTGGCCAAAAATGTAATTCTAAATCCTATAAATTTTATCTCTTTTCCAACCAAGTTGCATTGCATCTCTGACCAGTTTTTTTAAAGTATTTAATTAATTAGTTTATTTGGCTGCACCAAGTCTTAATGTGGCCTGTGGGATCTAGTTACCTCACCAGGGATTGAGTTGACATCCTCCATATTGGGAGCTCGGAGTCTTAGCCACTGAACCACCAGGAAGTCCCAAGAATAAGCATTTGATGTTGAACCTATCAGTTATAAATAACTAGTCTTGTTCTTGGGAGAAGGCAATGGCAACCCACTGCAGTATTCTTGGCTNGATCTAGTTACCTCACCAGGGATTGAGTTGACATCCTCCATATTGGGAGCTCGGAGTCTTAGCCACTGAACCACCAGGAAGTCCCAAGAATAAGCATTTGATGTTGAACCTATCAGTTATAAATAACTAGTCTTGTTCTTGGGAGAAGGCAATGGCAACCCACTGCAGTATTCTTGGCTGGAGAATCCCAGGGACGGGGGAGCCTGGTGGGCTGCTATCTGTGGGGTCACACAGAGTCGGACACGACTGACACGGCTTAGCAGCAGTCTTGTTCTTTACCTTATGCAGAACTTAGTCAAGCTTTGAATTTCAGTCATATGACACAAGTGTATTTTCACTTTTTATATTATTTCTTTGCTCTGTGGATTCTAGTTAGTAAAATTAAGTCACAGATAAATAGAGTAGAAAATATACACTTTCTCTATGTTCATTTTGAAAAATATATTTATTTATTTGACTGCACTGGGTCTTAGTTGNGCCTGGAGAATCCCGTGGACAGAGAAGCCTAGTAGGTTACAGTCCACGGGGTCGCAAAGAGTCGGACACGGCTGAGTGACTTCACCTTCACCTTCACCTTCAGAGAGAGATGAAGAGGTGGGGGGGGGTGGGGAATGGGTGAAAGGATCAAAAGGTAAGACTTCCCTGGTGGCTCAGCAGTAAAGAATTCACTGGCAATGCAGGAGCCACAAGAGATGTGGGTTTGATCCCTGGGTCAGGAAGATCCCCTGGAGGAGGGCATGGCAACCCACTCCAGCATTCTTGCCTAGAGAATCCCATGGACAGAGGAGCCTGGCAGACTACAGTCCATAGGATCCNGGGGAATGGGTGAAAGGATCAAAAGGTAAGACTTCCCTGGTGGCTCAGCAGTAAAGAATTCACTGGCAATGCAGGAGCCGCAAGAGATGCGGGTTTGATCCCTGGGTCAGGAAGATCCCCTGGAGGAGGGCATGGCAACCCACTCCAGCATTCTTGCCTAGAGAATCCCATGGACAGAGGAGCCTGGCAGACTACAGTCCATAGGATCCCAAAGAGTTGGACATGACTGAAGCAACTTAGCATGCACACATGCACGGGCAAAAGGTACAAACTTCCAGTTACAAGATAAATGAGTACTGAGAGTGTAATGTGCAGCATAACTACAGTTAGCAAGCCATGCCCATGGGTGTAAGATATCTCTTCAAAACCTTGCTTTCAATTCTTTTGAATATATAGCTGGAAGTGGGTTTGCTAGTTCATGTAGTAGTTCTGTTTTTTAAAAATAAACTTTACTTTTAGAACAGTTTTATTTTTTATTTTATTTTTTAAGTTAATTTCATTTCTTGGCCATGCCGTGAAGCTTGTGAAATCTTAGTTCCCCCACCAGCGACTGAACCTGGACTCTGGCGGTGAAAACGCTGAGTCCTAACCACTGGACAGCCAGGGAATTCCCTTTAGACGAGCTTTAGATTCACAGCTATCTTTCTGTTCTATTTTTCCATTGCCCTATACAACTGTATATCAAAATTAAAAGTTTAAAAAAAGCCACTGGTAACCAGAGCATTTTTATCAGTCTTTTTTCATGTAAAGAAGTCCTTTTTATTAATAAACTTACTATCATACTTAGATAAGCCTGCACTGTGCCTGCAGTGCCACCTACAATCTGGGAGACCTGGGGTTTGATCCCAGGGTTGGGAAGATTCTCCCGAAGAAGGGAAAGGCTACCCACTCCAGTATTCTGGCCTGGAGTCCATGGGGTCACAAAGAGTCCTGACAGGACTGAGAGATTTTCACATCATACTAGAAATGTAGAAAGATTGTTGCCATATTAACACTTTCAAGGAAGAGGAAGTTGCAATTGAGAGAAAGCTATAGATTGAGGAAGAAATTCTGTCTTAATTTTAAATAATCTTTGTTTAAACTTCTTGTGCTATTGTTTGGAAAATGGGAGAAAGGATCACTATAAAAGCTCATTTATTGAGCACTTCTGTTCAGCTGCATTGAGAAACGCGGAGGGAATGCAAAAGATAACTGATCTGGTATTCTTGCCTTGAGGTGCTACATTTAATAGGCATTGATGGACATGTAAACAAAGTTATAATGCTGTCAGTTCAGTTCAGTCCCTCAGTCCTGTTTGACTCTTTGCGACCCCATGAACAGCAGCACACCAGGCCTCTCTATCCATCACCAATTCCCGGAGCATATCCAAACTCGTGTCCATTGAGTCAGTGTTGCCATACAACCATCTCATCCTCTGTTGTCCCTTTCTCCTCCTGCATTCAATCTTTCTCAGCATCAGGGTCTTTTCCAATGAGTCAGTTCTTCTCATCAGGTGGCCAAAGTTTTGGAGTTTCAGCTTCAACATCAGTCCTTCCAGTGAACACTCAGGACTGATTTCCTTTAGGATGGACAGGTTGGATCTCCTTGCAGTCCCAGGGACTCTCAAGAGTCTTCTCCAACACCACAGTTCAAGAGCATCAGTTCTGCACTCAGCTTTCTTTATAGTCCAACTCTCACATCCATACATGACTACTGGAAAAACCATAGCCTTGACTAGACGGACCTTTGTTGGCAAAGCAATGTCTCTGCTTTTTAATATGCTGTCTAGGTCGGTCATAACTTTCCTTCCAAGGAGTAAGCATCTTTTAATTTCATGCTGCAGTGATTTTGGAGCCCCTCAAAATAAAAGTCTCACTGTTTCCCCATCTCTTTGCCATGAAGTGATGGGACCAGATGCCATGATCTTAGTTTTCTGAATGCTGAGTTTTAAAGCCAACTTTTTCACTTTCCTCTTTCACTTTCATCAAGAGGCTCTTTAGTTCTTCTTCACTTTCTGCCATAAAGGTGGTGTCACCTGCATATCTGAGGTTATTGATATTTCTCCCAGCAATCTTGATTCCAGCTTGTGTTTCATCCAGCCCAGCATTTCTCATGATGTACTCTGCATAGAAGTTAAATAAGCAGGGTGATAATATACAGTCTTGACATACTCCTTTTCCTATTTGGAACCAGTCTGTTGTTCCATGTCCAGTTCTAACTGTTGCTTCCTGACCTGCATACAGATTTCTCAAGAGGCAGGTCAAGTGGTCTGGTAGTCCCATTTCTTTCAGAATTTTCCACAGTTTATTGTGATCCATGCAAAGGCTTTGGCATAGTCAATAAAGCAGAAATAGATGTTTTCTTGGAACTCTCTAGCTTTCTTGATGATCCAGCAGATGTTGGCAATTTGATCTCTGGCTCCTCTGCCTTTTCTAAATCCAGCTTGAACATCTGAAAGTTCACGGTTCACGTACCTTTGAAGTCTGGCTTGGAGAATTTTGAGCATTACTTTGCCAGCATGTGGAGAAGGCAATGGCAACCCACTCAAGTACTCTTGCCTGGAAAATCCCATGGACGGAAGAGCCTGGTAGGCTGCAGTCCACGGGGTCGCTAGGAGTTGGACACGACTGTGCGACTTCACTTTCACTTTTCACATTCATGCATTGGAAAAGGAAATGGCAACCCACTCCAGTGTTCTTGCCTGGGAAATCCCAGGAACGGGGGAGCCTGGTGGGCTGCTGTCTGTGGGGTCGCACAGAATCGGACACGACTGAAACGACTAAGCAGCATTATATATTTGAAAGTTGCTAAGAGAGTAGTTCTTGAAAGTTCTCACCACACATACACACATATCTGGTTACCACTGAGCACATGATAGGTAATTATTGGATTCTATGTCACCTCCCCTACCTGACTTATAGCTCCTTAACAGGGAGAGCTTTGTTTAATTCATCTTCATATCCCCTGGCTCTAGCACATCCGGTGTGCAGAATGTTTCTAAAGGAATAAATTGATGACAGAACAACTGAAAGAAATACAGAGGTTGAAAGATCTCTATGGGAAGCTCAGAGGGGAATAACAGCTTGCCCTGGATATAGCCTGGGGCTCGAGGGTTTTACCCACTGTGTCATAATTTCAAATTATATCATTTTCAAACTACAGAGACATACAGAAGAAGTTTACTGAAAGACCCAAAGTGATTTGTTCTCTCTGACTTTTGCTCTGAATGCTTACACCAGGTCTCTGTACAAAACGGATCCATACAGTCTTCATAGGTATTCTGATTTACTATGGGTAGGACATAGGAACTGAGGGTTTATTTTCCCCTTAGATTGGAAAATCAATGGTGTGTCCATCTATCTCTCCCATGAACACATGTTCAATATGGTTGGATGAAATTAGTTAGCTATAGAACAAAATTTGTGTTGGTTTACAAATTATTAGTTCATAGATGAAAAGTCTACCTTTGGTATTTGCTTAATAGGCATTATCTTTTAACCAACTAAGCTGAATTAAAGATAATAAAAGTTAATGAAGAATAAACGTCACAGCTGTGAAATTATATTGTACAACTGTTGATAAGGGCTTCCCTGATGGCTCAGTGGGTAAGGAATCCACCTGTAATGCAGAAGACACAGGAGACGCGGGTTCACTCCCTGGGTCAGGAAGGTCCCCTAGAGAAGGAAATGGCACCCCACTCCAGAATTCTTCCATGGAAAACCCCACGGACAGAGGAGCTTGGTGGGCTATAGTTCAAAGGTTCAAAAAGAGTCGGACATGACTAAGCATGCAGATACACTGATGGAAAATTTATAAGCAACTAGGACACATTACCAGAGAAGGCAATGGCAACCCACTCCAGTACTCTTCCCTGGGAACTCCCGTGGACGGAGGAGCCCGGTGGGGCTTCCCTGGGACCTCCCCCATGGGGTCGCACAGAGTCGGACACGACTGAGTAACTTCACTTTCACTTTTCACTTTCATGCATTGGAGAAGAAAATGGCAACCCACTCCAGTGTTCTTGCCTGGAGAATCCCAGAGACGGGGGAGCCTGGTGGACTGCCATCTATGGGGTTGCACAGAGTCAGACACAACTGCAGCAACTTAGCAGCAGCAGCAGCAGGGTACATTACATATTAACAGTGTTACTGTAAAATGCACATGAATTAGAAGTCTGTAGATTTCAACACTATCATATGGGATTCAAAAATAATTGTACATATACCAGGTTAACATTTTCTCAGATACTGTGAAATCAGAGATAAAAATAAAGATTTTGGATTTCTTACCTCTTGGAGAACTTCATCTAAGATCTCAGCAATTTTTTCATGTGGCTGTTCAAAGTTCATATCCTTTGCCATTTTTAAAGATTTTGGATTTCTTACCTCTTGGAGAACTTCATCTAAGATCTCAGCAATTTTTTCATGTGGCTGTTCAAAGTTCATATCCTTTGCCATTTTTACTGTCTCATTTATTATGGAAAGAACTTCTGGATGATCAGCAGTTACCTCTTCTATCTCATAGTCTGTTACATCTAAAGTAAAATAAATCAATAAATTAATGCCATTAATAATTTTAGTAGACAATGTTATTTGCAACAGAACATGATTGTAAATACCTAACCCAAGGAGGCACTCTTTGTGTTACTGCTGAACATGCCAGAAAAAGGGAGAGATAGACTAGGGAGGAAATAAGTCTGGAATTGCAAAATAGTAGAATAGTGGCTTAAAGCCAGTGCGTCAGAATGAAAGCATATGAGGCAAGAAAAAAACTCATGTCAGGCAGGAGTAAAAATTCAGAAAACCAGGGAGAAGAGATAGGAACCAAAGGCTTCCAGGAGTCAAGCTAAAAGACAGGCAACTAAAAAATGAGTCAGAAAACGAAATAAATACTTTCAATTAATAATTGTTTCTATTATTTATTGTTGGCTATGCTGGATCTTCGTTGCTGTGTGGGCTTTTCTTTAGTTGGGGAAGAGTTCTAGTGGGGGCTTTTCTCTAGTTTTGAAGACATGTGGGCTTCAGTAGTTGCAGCACGTGAAATCATTAATTGCATCTCCCGGGCTCTAGAGCATAGGTTCAATAGTTGTGGTGCACAGGCTTAGTTGCTCTGTGGCATGTGGGATCCTCCCAGACCAGAGACTGAACCCATGTCTCCTGCACTTGCAGAAGGGTCCTTTACCACCGAGCCACCAGGGAAGCCCTAAAGTATAAATTACTGTCCCATGAGACTACATGGGACAATAAAAGGAGAGGAGGTGGGCAAGAGGATGGGAAAAAGGTGGCATAGGCTGGTTTTTCAGGTGTTAGCCTTAATTCCTGCCTCACTGTGTGCTGAATGTTTTCTTACATAGCTGAGCTGGCTTACAGGCTGTACCATGATATAAACATTCATCCACGTGTCTAACAGGACGTGAGATTGGCAGCTCCACCAGACTCTTCTACCTCGGCCTTTCCAGTAGTGCTTTCTGAGCTCCATCCATCAGGGTCTCCTGCCAGAGCCTAACTTATCCTCTCCCAGAAAAAATCCCAAAGAACTTTTGAAGAGCAGCTGTCTGCTGCCCTCCCCGTCATGAAGTGAGAAGTCTGTTCTCAGAGATACAGAAAACCAGTAATTCCTGGATAGTCAGAGGTTAAGAACACAAGATCTTCCCATAGCCTGGGAAAGGGACATGAGGAAGCAGAAATAGCCAGGCAAAAGTGCTAAACATGCCAGAAGATACTACTTGCCTACACAATATCCAGTTCTCCTTTCCCTTAGTAATAGAATGCTGATTTTGTTAGGGTCAGCAATGTGCCTCGCTGTTTAAAACACTACATCTCCTAACTCCCCTTATATTGATAGCTTCACTGGTAGATAAAATGCAAGGAGAATTTTTTTGGGGTAAGTCTTGTTGTTTTCTCTTTAAAGAAGAATAATTCAGCAGTGGCCACAGGACTGGAAAAGGTCAGTTTTCCTTCCAATCCCAAAGAAAGGCAATGACAAAGAATGCTCAAACTACCGCACAATTGCACTCATCTCACACGCTAGTAAAGTAATGCTCCAAATTCTCCAAGCCAGCCTTCAGCAGTACGTGAACTGTGAACTTCTAGATGTTCAAGCTGGTTTTACAAAAGGCAGAGGAACCAGAGATCAAATTGCCAACGTCTGCTGGATCATGGAAAAAGCAAGAGAGTTCCAAAAAACATGTATTTCTGCTTTATTGACTATGCCAAAGCCTTTGACTGTGTGGATCACAATAAACTGTGGAAAATTCTGAAAGAGATGGGAATACCTGACCACCTGACCTGCCTCTTGAGAAACCTATATGCAGGTCAGGAAGTCGTAGTTAGAACTGGACATGGAACAACAGACTGGTTCCACATAGGAAAAGGAGTGCATCAAGGCTGTATATTGTCACCCTGCTTATTTAACTTCTATGCAGAGTACACTGTGAGAAATGCTGGGCTGGAAGAAGCACAAGCTGAAATCAATATTGCCGGGAGAAATATCAATAACCTCAGATATGCAGATGACACCACCCTTACGGCAGAAAGTGAAAAAGAACTAAAGAGCCTCTTGATGAAAGTGAAAGAGGAGAGTGAAAAAGTTGGCTTTAAAACTCAACATTCAGAAAACTAAGATCATGGCATCCAATCCCATCACTTCATGGCAAATAGATGGGGAAACAGTGGAACGGTGGCTGACTTTCTTTTTCTGGGCTCCAAAATCACTGCAGATGGTGACTGCAGTCATGAAATTAAAAGACGCTTACTCCTTGGAAGGAAAGTTATGACCAACCTAGATAGCATATTAAAAAGCAGAGACATTATTTTGTCAACAAAGGTCAGTCTAGTCAAGGCTATGGTTTTTCCAGTGGTCATGTATGGATGTGAGAGTTGGACTGTGAAGAAAGCTGAGCACTGAAGAATTGATGCTTTTAAACTGTGGTGTTGGAGAAGACTCTTGAGAGTCCCTTGGACTGCAAGGAGATCCAACCAGTCCATCCTAAAGGAGATCAGTCCTGGGTGTTCATTGGTAGGACTGATTTTGAAGCTGAAACTCCAATACTTTGGCCACCTGATGTGAAGAGCAGACTCATTGGAAAAGACCCTGATGCTGGGAAAGATTGAGGGCAGGAGGAGAAGCGGATGACAGAGGATGAGATGGTTGGATGGCATCACTGACTCAATGGACATGGGTTTGGGTGGACTCCAGGAGTTGTTGATGGACAGGGAGGCCTGGCGTGCTGCAGTTCATGGGGTTGCAAAGAGTTGGACATGATTGAGCAACTGAACTGAAGTGGTACTTTACTGTTAGTTTAGGTAAAGACTTCTAAAGCTGAGTCAAAATCCAGAGGCAACAAAAGAAATGATTAGTAAATTTGACTATGTTAAAAAAATTTTGCATGGCAAAAACACCGTAACAAAGTCAGACGACAGTTGAGAAACTGGGAGAAACTATTTGTGACATACATCACAAAGGGCTACCTATCTAGTATGTCAAAAACTCTTAATACTGAAGAGTAAAGGACCAAAAAGCCACTTGCAAATTAGGAAAAATATATGAACAGACAATTCATACATGTAAAAATGAATAAAATAAGGTCTCTATATGCAAAGACAGTGTGTTCAAAGCTTATGATTTTGGCCATAGATAAAATAGTCAAGTGTTTTGGTTATTGTCACTGCCCTAGGTTACCACTGGCAGTTTAAACTAAGGTGATAGTATGATTATATCACAAAGTTGCTAGTAGCTCCTAATAAAAGGGAGCTTTAGTCTGGGTTGCCAAGGGAGATTTTTGGAGTAAAGGTGACATTTGATTGGCTAGATGATTTCAAACCTTGAATACAGTGGGGAGTTAAAACAAGGGCCTGGGATGGCATGTGCATGTGCACCAATGCCTGGTGAAGCATATGCAGGCTTGCTTAGCTTTCCCTTTCACCACAAGATACAGAGGAGACTACATTTGTAACAAGAAGAAAATAGACTTATAAACTGGTCTTAAGTAACTATTTGTTTTTTTTCTGAGTGACTGTTGAAACTGATTATTGGTGAAATTTACATTGTTGGTTAAATATTTTTAAATAATTTATAGGAAAATTTAGTTGAGAGCAAACATCACAAACTTGCCCGGAGTTTAAGAAGCGGACCTTCTGACCATGATCTCAAACCTAATGCTGCCACAAGAGATCAGCTAAATGTAAGAGCATTTAAAAAATATTAATATAAAAATAATTGAGTGGGTATTTTGATTGCAGCTCATGTGGTAGCACATCACTTGAAAGTGATTCAGATGCAGCTTAATGAATCCTGTCATTTTGTATCATTTTGGTGCTTTCAGGAGCTATTAGCCCTAGAGACAGAGCTACAAATAGTATGTGTTCTTAGTATAGTATTCTTAGAAACTGGCCCTAAGATACATTGTCTAAGAGAGGTCTTCTGTTGGCTTAACAAGATAAAGTGAAGTGAAAGTGAAAGTTGCTCAATCAAGTAGATTCTCTACCAGTCCATGGAATTCTCCAGACCAGAATACTGGAATAGGTAGCCTTTCCCTTTTCCAGGGGATCTTCCCAACCCAGGGATCGAACCCAGGTCTACTGGCATTGCGGGCAGATTCTTTACCAGCTGAGCCGAAAAGAAAGCCCAAGAATACTGGAATGGGTAGCCTATTCCTTCTGCAGCAGATCTTCCTTACTCAGAATCAAACCGGGGTCTCCTGCACTGCAGGCAGATTCTTTACCAACTAACTGAGCTATCAGGGAAACCCTTTAACAAGAGAATAGTTTATAACTTGTGGTTTTTTGTTTTGATTTTTTTTTTTTTCCTTTTCTTGTGCGTGTATTGGTGGGGGCTTTTTTCCTTCCTCATTTTTTTTTTTTTTAAGTTTTTATACAAATTTAAGGTTTACTTTCCATTTATAGTTATTACAAATTGTTCTCTTTGTTCCCATGTTGTATAGCATATCCTTGAGCCTATCTTGCCGGCAGTAGTTTGGTGGGGTAAAACTTTTGTTATTTGAGTTTGTTGTGTTTTTCATAGAAATAAATTAACTGTAACAACATACCTTTTTATATGAGGCTTAACTTTTATCT
>SJYX01023793.1:485503-499333 GCA_006410675.1 Oreotragus oreotragus | reverse complement strand
AAAGCAGAGACATTACTTTGCCGACTAAGGTCCATCTAATCAAGGCTATGGTTTTTCCAGTGGTCATGTATGGATGTGAGAGTTGGACTGTGAAGAAAGCTGAGAGCTGAAGAATTGATGCTTTTGAACTGTGGTGTTGGAGAAGACTCTTGAGAGTCCTTTGGACTGCAAAGAGATCCAATCATTCCATCCTAAAGGAGATCAGTCCTGGGTGTTCATTGGTAGGACTGATTTTGAAGCTGAAACTCCAATACTTTGGCCAGGTAATTCGAAGAGCTGACTCATTGGAAAAGACCCTGATGCTGGGAGGGATTGGGGGCAGGTGGAGAAGGGGACGACCGAGGATGAGATGGCTGGATGGCATCATGGACTCGATGGACGTGAGTCTGAGTGAACTCCGGGAGATGGTGATGGGCAGGGAGGCCTGGCGTGCTGCGATTCATGGTGTTGCAAACAGTCAGGATACGACTGAGCGACTGAACTGAACCGAACTGAAAAGAACCAAATCACCCTAGTAATAATTTACCTTTTTTGGAATCCTTCTTTATATCTTGACTAGAGTCTTGCTGACTTCTTTGAAGTGTAAATATTTCACTTATTTCTTTTTCATCTGAAAATAAAACTCTATTAAACACATAAAGAACAGTACTTAAACTGTAGGTGATTCCTAAGGAAGATTGTGGTATGGGCCCAAGGACCCAGGACTCAATGCTCTTAATTTCTTAAAAAATTAAAATAACACCCATAATAATCAAATAGGTAGACATATTTATCAGCAGTAGAAAATACAGATAACAAAACTAGGAGTAATTTCAGTTTCATATGATGCCAATTTATATAAATTGGAAAAAACTAAAATTTTCCCTTCCTGGTGTCACAACAGAGGTAAAAGCTGTGCTTATCTCAGACACATGAGGAAGAGAGGCTGTCTTTCACCAGGGCACACCGGCAGTGCTGGTGATCCTCTGGCAGTGAGTAGAGGTACTGATGATGTTGCTATATTGGACGGCTTCCCCTAAAGAGGGAACAGATAGTATGGGGGAGGGCCTCTCTGTGTACATATTGGTGCTGGGAACTCTGCAGGAGCAGAGATGGGGTTCCCAGATGCCACTTGGCAAAAATTTTAATGTCCACGTCCTTCTGTGAAGTGTGTGTGTGTGTGCGTGTGCATGCATGTGCAGGCTGGGAAAGGAGGAATGCCATATATGATTCTGCCAGTGCCCAGTTCAATTCCCGCTACTGCTAAGTCGCTTCAGTCGTGTCCGACTCTGTGCGACCCCATAGACGGCAGCCCACCAGGCTCCCTCGTCCCTGAGATTCTCCAGGCAAGAACACTGGAGTGGGTTGCCATTTCCTTCTCCAATGCACGAAAGTGAAAAGTGAAAAGTGAAAGTGAAGTCGCTCAGTTGTGTCAGACTCTTAATGACCCCATGGACTGCAGCCCACCAGGCTCCTCCGTCCATGGGGTTTTCCAGGCAAAAGTACTGGAGTGGGGTGCCATTACCTTCTCCAAGTTAAATTCCTACTCAGCTTGAAATAAACACAAGGCAAAGACACATATGTCTGAATCAGGCTGCTGCTGCTGCTAAGTCACTTCAGTCGTGTCCGACTCTGTGTGACCCCAGAGACGGCAGCCCACCAGGCTCCCCTGTCCCTGGGATTCTCCAGGCAAGAACACTGGAGTGGGTTGCCATTTCCTTCTCCAAGTCTGAATCAGGAGGAGGAACCAAATAAAAAAGATCAGCCCTACATTATACAACACAATATACTGTAGATGGAATTGAAAGCTAAATACAAAAAGGCAGCGCCAACCTAAAAAAAAAAGTATATGTGAAATCTCTGGTTGAGAGGAAGACTTTTAAGCCCGAAAGTAAACGGAAGGAATTAACAAATGGAAAGTAATTATTTGACTATGAAAATGTTAAAAATTCTGCTACCTCAAAGTCAGCAAGGTGACTTGAAAGACAAACCACTCAGTTTGGAAAAAAATATGAAAAATAAGTGACTAATACAGAACATTTATATTAAAACCATATAATTGATACAACAATTTAGAAAAATGGGCAAAAGACAAAAATGGTCACCTCAGAAAAGAAGAAATATAAATCGCTAACACAGCATTACAACACTAAACTTCAGAAATCGTCACATAAAAATTAAAATAATATTTAAAAAGAGAAAATACCGAGGAAACTAGGACATATAGTTTGCATATTCCTGATGGGAACATAAATTGAAACTTGATGCAAAGCAATTTGACTCTCTATTACTTCTTACTCATTAAATTTCATTTGTGTCAATATACAGGCAAAACTTTATGTAAAAAAATTCAATGGAAAAAAAATTCATTGAATTTTTTAGTAGCAAAAATTAAGGTTTTCAATGTAATGAACTAGTTAAAAGTAATACTTCTAAGTAAAGAAATCATTAAGTAATTTAAAATGATGGTTAAATTATTTTCTAATGAAATTATATAATTAAATGTAACACAAATACAAAATAAAAGCAGTTTACTTTGTATGCTCTTGATTATGGTAAAATATAAATGGAAAAGTTTTAGAAGGGCGTAAAGTGAAACTGTCAGTTGTTAAGTCACGTCTGACTCTTTGTGACCCCACGGACAATTAGCCTGTTAGGCTCCTCTGTCCACGAAATTCTCTAGTCAAGAATATTGGAGTGGTAAATAGCACTAAATGATAAACATTTCATGGCTACAACTCTGGGTTTATGATGGTCTGATTCCAATCTGTTAAAGGGAGCAGAGAGCTTTTAAGAAAAAATTTATTATTGTACAATAATGATTGTATCATGTTTGGAAAGATACAAAAAATTTTGGAGAGCGTTCCAATAGTTTTAGACTTGTGTTCTGTTTTCTTCTTCATTCTAGTAGATCTATCTGTTTTACAGCTGGTCAGTTTAAATCTGTAAGAGGAAAACTTAACTCTTTTACTCCTAAAGTTTCCAATTTGAGGGTGAGGGGAGGATAAGTTTAAGCTTCAATATAAACAGGATAACATATGAAATAAATGGAAATAAGATCCACACGCATGGCATTAGCAGCTCATTTTGTTACCATCTTTATCATCTGACTTCATTTTGGCTTCGTCACTGTCTTCTAAAGAGCTTTCTCTTTGCAATTCAAAAGTGAACACTGCAGTGAAAGAATAATACACTCTATCAGCTAATCTGTTTATACTAGGAAAGATTTGTCCAATAACATTAGCAACATTTTCTTTACCATCTTCATCAATTGACTGCAATTCTTCTGCACTTCTATATGCATCAGTTGGGACTTCACTTTCCCTCCTTTCAGATTCTCCTTGAAGGTCTTTTGAAGTTGACTGAGCTGTAAGATAGTAATTGACTGTGTTAGAGAATGGCACCCCACTCCAGTACTCTTGCCTGGAAAGTCCCACGGATGGAGAAGCCTGGTAGGCTGCAATCCATGGGGTTTCAGAGAGTCAGACATGACTGAGGGACTTCACTTTCACTTTTCACTTTTCACTTTCATGCATTGGAGAAGGAAATGGCAACCCACTCCAGGGTTCTTGCCTGGAAAATCCCAGGGACGGGGGAGCCTGGTGGGCTGCTGTCTACGGGGTCGCACAGAGTCGGACACGACCGAAGCGACTTAGCAGCAGCAGCAGCAGCAGCAAAAGGTAGCTGGGGGGCAGGTAGACAACCTTGGGCATGTGAGTTCTAACTGAGCCAATGTGACTTTTGCGAATCATTTGCTTTCCCTGTCTCAGTTTGAATCATTTGATCTTCCTGTCTCAATTATTACTGGGCAAAATGAGGATCGTTAAACTAAAAACATATTTGCAACATCAAATAAGATAATGGGTGTCAACAAGGAACATAGAAAAGGCTTGGCACACTGGAAGCCTGCTCCATGTTAGCTGCCATCTTTTGTATTATTATATTATACCACTTTCTATGTTAAAAAGCCTCAATATTCTCCACTGACAAAATTTCTTTAAAAAATATGTTGGAGTAAAATCCCTGGCAAAAAAAAAAATCCAATTTTTAAAATTTTAAGAAGGGTTAATCTTATTGTCTGGGGGCTTCCCTGCTGGCTCAGATGGTAAAGAATCTTCCTGCAATGGAGGAAACCTGGATTTGATCTCTGGCTTGGGAAGGTCTCCTGAAGAAGGGAATGGCAACCCACTGCAGTATTCTTGCCTGGAAAATCCCATGGACAGGGGAGCCTGTCAGGCTACAATCCATGGAGTTGCAGAGTCAGACAGGACTGGGCACACATACCCGCTTCCCTGGTGGCTCAGCTGGTAAAGAATTTGCCTGCAATGCAGGAGACCTGGGTTCGATCCCTGGGTTGGGCATATCCCCTGGACAGACAAGAGAAAGGCTACCCAGTCCAGTGTTCTGGACTGGAGAATTCCATGGATTGTCCATGGGGTCGCAAAGAGTCGGACACGACTGAGCGACTTTCACTTCACTTTCACCTCAAGGACAGGAGCTTCAAGTGTCTTGTTCACCTCTGTAGCTCAATGTTTAGAACAATATCTAACACGAGAAGGTGCTCAAGTGTTTGTTGAAATAATTATTCATTTTTGAATGAATTCATTTTTAGTTTAAAAATTATTCATCTTTAATGAATTTTGAGTTCATTTCAAAATATTCAATTTTGAATTCAAAAAATCATTTTTGAATCAATTATTCATTTTTGTTATTTGAAATTGAATGACAAGCCATCTTAGACGTTTGGGTCAACATTTCCAGATACCTCATATATTTATTAATTGTCCAAGAGTATTTTTTAATTTTGGTCTTAGTTCTGAAGATAATATGATAAACATAAATTCATTCTTTATTACCTGTGCTCAATCGCTCAGTTGTGTCTGACTCTTTGTGACCCTATGGACCACCAGTTTCCTCTGTCCATGGGATTACCCAGGCAAGAATACTGGAGTTTGTTGCTGTTTCCTATCCCAGGGGATCTTCCAAACGCAGGGACTGAACCTGTGTCACCTGTATTTCCTGCATTCCAGGCGGATTCTTTACCATGATCCATGATCATTTGGATGGCATATTATTTCAGTGCTGGTCTTTTTGGGGTTGTTTTTGGTAATCTCTCAGGCACCAGGTTGTACTTTCTTACTTGATTATAGATTAATGAGAAAGAAGAGAGGCAGATTTATTAGGCAAAACCTGTGTTCTTTCCTAGCAAAAGCTCTATATTGCCATGTAAGAAGAAGTAATTTCCTTGATCTTTAAATAGTTTCAAGCATAGGAAATGATGGGAAGCTTTCCATTGTATGTAAAATGTTAGTGAAATCCTGATAGCAGATTCTGACAAATAGAGGATGTTCAGGTCTTAGCTATGCCACCATCTGGATGAATTTCAGGAAACCATTTAACCTCGTGTGCTTCTGTCTCATCGATGACTTTTTCACTTATAACATTTTGAATTTGAAAATAATATTCCCCCAAATAAAAACACTGACTTACAATCAAGGCTGACACCGAGGCCTAGAACAACAACAGCAGCAGCAATAACACAAACTCCATGAGTCAGTCAAAGTGTTGTTGTTGTCATCGCCCCTGGTGTACATAAAGGTGCAAATCCTGCCCAGGAAGCAGATCCATAAAAGAAAAGAAATCTAAGTTTGAAAACTCTTTATGATTCCTTTCCTTGGAAATCCAGATTTGGGATCCTTTTCTCAGTGTATGATTCGGGTTTATGTATATTCATTTCTTCAACCACTTATTCTGAGGCTGCAGTGTGCAAGATGCCAGGGATATCAAGACAAACCAGCCAGGACTGTGGCCTCAGGTAGCCAGGCTTAACTACTGTTAAAACACACATTAAAAAAAGAGTTCACCGTTTTTAGCTTGTAGTTCTAAGAGAAGCCGCTCTTTGACAACTTTAATGGCTGCTTCGGTGGCCTCAGCTATAGTGTTCCTGGTCAGCATTTCAAGGGCTTTATCAAAACGTGGCTGAATCACTTTATCATAGTCGACTACCTGCAAAGAATATTTGAGAAAACCAATAGAAGCACAAGTTACTCTGAAAACTAAGCACATTGCTCATCAACATCTATTTCTACAGCTATACCTGTGTATCTCAAAAATCTTAATGCTGCTTGAGGTATGTTATTTTCAGAATTCACCGATTTTTAAGTACTAGAAAGCTAGTATATATATTATATATGTACGATCATGTAATATGTATTCAAATTACATACATATTTTAAACATCAACATTTTATTTACAGTCTACATACAATAAAAGGCACCCATTTTAAGTACAGAGTTTGATGAGTTTTTACAAATATGTACATAAAAACCACTACAATAAAAACATAGAACATTTTTATCACCCCCTAAAGTCTCCTCATTGTCCTTTATAGTCAGTGCCTGGCCCTTAGCAACCACTTCGTTTTCCATCAAATACAGATAAGTTTTGCCTTTTCTAGAATTTCATATAAATGGAACCAAACCGTATATAATCTTCCCCAAGCTTTTCTCCCTTAGCATAATGTTTTCGAGATTCAACAATATAACTATATATCTCAGTAATCTAGTCCTTTGTATTTTTGAGCAGTATCATTGTATGAATATATAGTTTTTTAATTCATTAATCATGGACGTTTGGGTTGTTTCTACTTTGAGCTATTGTAAATAAAGAAGCAATGAACACTTGCGAGAAAGTCTTTTTGCGGACCTATGTTCTCATTTCTGTTGGATAAACAGCGAGGAGTAGAATTACTGGGTCATATGATAAATGTATGTTTGACTTTATACTAAACTACTGAACTGTTTCCAGAGTGGTTGAAACTAGTTTACATTCCTAGCAGCAAAGTATTAAAATTGCAGTTATTCTACCTCATCATTAGCACTTGATTTTGTGAATCTTTTACACTTTAGCCACCCTAGTTGGTGAGAAATCTCATTGTATTGTAAATTTAACTATCCCTGCTGCTGCTGCTGCTGCTGCTAAGTCGCTTCAATCATGTCCGACTCTGTGCAACCCCATAGACATCAGTCCACCAGGCTCCCCCGTCCCTGGGATTCTCCAGGCAAGAACACTGGAGTGGGTTGCCATTTCCTTCTCCAGTGCTTGAAAGTGAAAAGTGAAAGTGAAGTCGCTCAGTTGTGTCCGACTCTTAGTGACCCCATGAACTGCAGCCCACCAGGCTCCTTCGTCCATGGGATTTTCCAGGCAAGAGTACTGGAGTGGGGTGCCATCGCCTTCTCCATTAACTATCTCTAATCACTAATAATTTTTTGAGTGTATTGGTAGTTCATTTACCCATATATTTTAAAGCATATGTTCAACTTTTAAAAAACTAGGTTAGAATTCTACACATTTTTGAATATAAGTCCTTTGGTAGATACTATATTTAATACTGAATATTGGGATGTTAGATTTCTATATATACCTTTTAAGTTTAAATAATATTTTCATACTTCTAGATTCCATTTTGTTTTTCCTTCAGTATGCTTGTATTATTTTATTTTATGCCAATAAAAATACATACACACCATCACTTTTTTCACACCATTGTTTTTTAACTTAAAAATACAGCTTTATTGAGATATACCATCCAATTCATTCAGTTAAATTAATTCATTAATTTTAAAAAATTTTATTTTTAACTGAGGAATAACTGCTTTATGAATACAATATTGTATTGCCTTTCGCCACACAACTATGTGAATCAGCCATTGAGTATACATATGTCCCCTCCCTCTTGAAAGATGTGTATAAGAGACAGGGGACCTGGAGGTGACAGGGCTAAACAGGCGCGTGGGCAGGGTGGCCTGGAGGGCCACAGCAGAGGTGAACATGTAGGGAAATCAGGAGCACCTGGCAGGGGAGCAGCATGTGCACGGGGGAGCTGGAAAGAGTCCCGAGGCTGGGCTGAGAAAGCCTAGGGCCACAAGTAATATGTCCCCTCCCTCTTGAACCTCCCTACTACCCCCCACCCCATCCTGCCGCTCTAGATTGTCACAGAGAACCACACTGAGCTCCCTGTGTTATACAGAACTTTCCATTTAGCTACTAGTTTCCATATGGTAATGTACATGTTTCACTGCTGCTCTCTCAATTTGTCCCACCCTCGGCTTTCCCTGCTGTGTCCAGAGTCTTGTCTTTATGTCTGCATCTCTATCTCTGCCCTGCAAATAGGTTCATCAGTACCATTCTTCTAGATTCATTAAATATGCATGAATATATGCCCTATCATTTTTAATAGATGTAAGTATTACATTAGATAAAAATATGGCAACTTAAAGTACCAATAATACATATTCAGATATACATGATTTTGCTATTATAAACTAGGCTATGGCTATGTATATATCTTTGACAGTTTCTCCAAGAAAAATCTACAGTTCATAGGATATGCATAGATTTTAGACTTTTATAGATATGCCCAATAGCTATCCAGAATGGTTACACTCTAACCAGCAACGTATGAGAATGTACTTTCCTAATTCTAGCCACACATCAGTATTGGGTGATTTTTCAACAGTGAGGCTGACATAGTATATCTCTGGGTGTTTTGGCCTCTCCCTGATTATTAAGGTGATAATCTTTTTCTCATGTGTAATGGCTATTTGAATCAATTATTTCATGTATTGCCTATTTGCTATCTTTTTCTACTGGGGCTTTTAAATATTGATTTGTAAAAATGCTTTACATTTTAAAATTATAATTCTTTTGTCTGACGCATACTGTGATGGTTTTAAAACATATCCACAAATCCTTTAATACTCTTTTTTTCAGAAGGTGAAGCCTAATTCCCATCTTCTTTAGTTAGGCAGGACTTAATGACTTACTTTAAATGAATATATTATGGCATATTTTTCATTTAAGAAGTGAAAAGGCAAAGCAGAATAGTAGAAAATATTTATAATGTCTATAACAAAAAATTTGTATATATACAACATAAGGAACTCCTGCCAATAATGATGCAAAAAATTTAAGAATGAGCAAGAAGCTTGAACAAACACTTCTAAAAGAGAATACATAAATAACATATAAAAAATGTTGAACCTCATTAATCATAGGGAAATGCAGATTAAATCAACTAAGTAATTACCTTTCCTTTGTAATGTTTTGCAAGCAAATTGCTAAGTGTTGTTTTCCCTGAAGACTGAGGTCCAAATATGAATACTTTAAATGGTGGTGCTGGCATAGGTGGAAGAAGATAGGGACGTGGGTTCAATAGAAATGTTTTTAATGCTTCTTCTGATGAAAGACAGTACATTTTACCTAGAAAACTAAAAATACGTCATTATCATAAACAACTGAAAAGAAGTATGGGCAAGTTTTAAAATTAAATTCTGAAAATCTTACCTACCTCACAGAAAAATCTGGCAATCCTTGAAAAATGTTACCTTCTTTTAAAGTCACAGGACATGTACGTCCCCATCTGCTTCTCTGCCATCTATATCTTGGTGCAATAAGTTTATAAGATGCAAGAGTACGGAACAGCTCATCCTGTTAATAACAAACATTAAACATGTGGGCATAAGTTTTGCTGAAATTCACATTATTATTTCATTTGCTATTTGACCATGCTCTACTATTTAAGAAATAATTAAGACAGGATTTTTTTTTCTTAATTGCAGCCATCTGCACTATCCAACATTTACTTAGATAAATAGTTTTCATTTCTGTTTTAAGACCTTGTTTAAATTTTACCAAGTATTTTCTCTTGTAGGGTAAAATGAGCATAAGGTGGATAAAGGGTTTTCTATTATCTATTTCAGGAAAGTCTGAAAAATTCTTATTGAAAAGGTTTTAAAATAGTTACTTTAGTTAATTTACCTAAGTTTTCAAATAGTAAGATGCCATAGGCACATCTGTACTGACTTAGCTCTTTCATTTTTCTTAAATATAAAGTCTCCCTCAGTAATTTTCTATTCATCACCTCCAAAGAAGTTAAGAACTACTATTGCAGCATCAGAGAGCAAAGAGGCAGGCCGATTGTGGGGATCCTGCATGGATGTCCCCAGTTGAAGGCTGCAAGAAGCTAAACTTGAAGGAAGCTAGGTGAGCTGCAGGAGGCTGAGAACTTTGTCAGTGGGGTGCACTGGGTACCCTTCTCCGTGAATCAACAGACAGTAAGCTTGGGACTGAAAGTGAAAGTCACTCTGTTGTGTCTGACTCTTTGCAACCCCACAGATTATACAGTCCTTGGAATCCTCCAGACCAGAATACTGGAGTGGGTAGACTTTCCCTTGGTACACAGTTAAGTCAGGAAGCAGCTGCTTTTTCCTCCAAACTTGGGGAAAGTGTTTGGATAGCCGACCATGCTCCTGTCTCAAGTTTCCGGGCCACGTATCTACCGGGGCAATGAGAAGATGAGCTTCCAAATGAATTTGATATCACAGCCTTAAAAATGATCAGGACTGCCTCTGGTTAAAGAAGGCAGACTGAACACACGCATTTGGGTTTGCTGATTTCCTAAAACGTTGCGGAAATCACAGCAGAGTTCATTTCATGAGAAATGGACAGAGAAACAGGGGAGAATAGACCTGAAGAGCTGCCGGCTGGGCAGCTGCCGCTACATACTTCTGTAAACTAAAAAGCAGGTGACTAGTGGTAACTGAGGTCAGAGGAAAGTGAAAGCTCAGTGTCTGTGGTGGCAGGCAGGGTGAGGGAGGTTGGGTTGAGGACAACAAGAAGCAAGTCAAGTCACTGCACAGTTCCAGAAAGGCTCAGGACCTGACAGCAGGCACCTCTGAAGAGCAGGAATGGAGAGCAGAAGACAGGATTGGCTGAGAATCTTTAAGAGGAGGTTCCCTTCAGAAGACCTCAGCCAAAAGACTGGATGCTTACCTTTGGGAGGCTGAACCAAAAGAGGAGAAAGATTAAGCCCATTTGGCTTCTCCTCGTGAAGCTACCCTCCACTAGCCCTCTCCCTCGCTAGCGCTCTCCTCTCCAGCGGTTCACTCTCCCAGGGCCTCTCAGGCTCATTCTCATTCTTTTCCCGCGAGAACTTGAAAACTAGCCACAGTGGCCTGCCGCCCACCATGCTCGGAGCTGCGGCAGTGCCCGGAGCTGCCCTATCCTGGCCTGGATTCTCCTCGATGCCATCGTCCTTTCCCTGACGCCAAGACCCCGGGGACTTCAGGCTGGAAGAACCTCCAGGTTTTCTGAATACTTTAAAGTTTTCCTTCAGTGATGACCTAGGAGAGGCTCAGTACAGAGCCTCTGTGTGCATCAGGCCCACCTTTCCTCCTCTTCAATATCAATTCATGTTACCTATTCCCAGCTATGTTCCCCAATTAAAATCTAGGGATTACACAGTACAGGAAAACAAAATGACCTCTATCCTTAAAGATCATTTTATTTGGATTATAATATCTACTTAGATTCTGGCATTAGTTAATTCCTATTTTTTAAAAAAGGTGAATCTAAACTCCACAGAATAGATTAAGTCCTTTAGCTAAAAAGTCCTGGTGGCCCTTTTAGCACTTGGCAATTATAAGTAGATGACCGTCACATCCACTTTACGTCACTTTAGTAGTTATTTTAAAAACTGGTTGAATGATGGAGGGAATGAACAAATATTTAGAGAATTGAAGGCTGTTATATCTTTGGTGTTGCAATTTTTTAAAACTAAACTTGGGTTTCTTTATTTCTTATTATACTTATTAAATTGTTCTGATTTATTGTCGTTCTTTGTTTCAAAACTTTTGTTTAGTGTTTACAAGAAGGCGATGGCACCCCACTCCAGTACTCTTGCCTGGAAAATCCCATGGACGAAGGAGCCTGGTAGGCTGTAGTCCATGGGGTCGCAAAGAGTTGGACACGACTGAGCGACTTCACTTTCATTTTTCACTTTCATGCATTGGAGAAGGAAATGGCATCCCACTCCAGTGTTCTTGCCTGGAGAATCCCAGGGACGGGGGAGCCTGGTGGGCTGCTGTCTATGGGGTTGCACAGAGTCTGACACGACTGAAGCAACTTAGCAGCAGCAGCAGCGGTGGCAGCAGCAGCAGCAGGATATTGTGCCAATATTATAGCTTCTGAAAAATCAAATCTATTTTTATAAAGGTATTCTGAGACCCTTTTAAACCTTGAAAGGATACAAATTAAGGGCACAACACAGAGGGAAAGGGTAGACAGTTAAAAGTAACTTACATTTTCCATTGTGTCATTAATATCTTCCTCTGTACTCTGAAGTTTGGTTATAACAGCTGCTCTTTTTAGGTTCAGATATTTAAGTCGATCCAGAACTGTCTAAATTTAAAGAATAAGTCTTTTTAATACATTGGCATTTGAACATCTCAAATATTTTGAAAAAGTCATGTGCTCATGAGCAGAATATTTCCTTGTTCTTCCTAGCTTCTGGTAGATCGCTGGCAATTTTTAGTGTTGTTTGGCTTGTAGTTGCATCACTCCAATCTCTGCCTCTATTGTGAGTCATTTTCTTCCTGCGTTCATAAATCTCTTAAAAGGATGCCAGCCATATTGGATTAGGGCCCATCCTAATTCACTGTGGTCTCATCTTAATTACATCTGAAAAGATCCTATTTCTAAATAAGGTCACACTTACAGGTACTGAAGTTTAGCTTCTCAATATTATCTTTTTTGGGGGAAATAATTCAACCCACTAGAGTCTGCCTTTTGGTCCTCAAAAAGTCATGCCCTTTGAGGTCTAACACTGCGGGATGTCTTCAGGCAGAGGGAAGAAGACAGCCATGTAAAGATGGAAGCAAATGTTAGTATTAGCTACCACAAGCCAAGTGGTGCCTGGTGTTACCAAAAGCTGGAAGAGGCAAGGATGGATCCCCACTTAGAGGCTTTGAATGGAGTGAAGCTCTGCCAAGACCTTGATATTAGACTTCTAGCCTCTAGAACTGTAATAAATACTTGTCATTGTAAAATACCTAGTTTGCGGTACTTTGTTATGGAAGGACAAAGAAACTAATATACTATGTAGAAGACTATGAAACACAGTCTGAGATGAGAGATGGTAAGATAGACAAGGTCTTGATGGTGTATTGTAATCAGTGGTAGACTGTATTATTTGTCCACAGTTCATCCTTTCCTCCTTTCCCTTGTTAATGCCCTAGTTTATGCGAGAATACTTACTTCATTGGTATTGAGCTTCTCCATGTAACTTGTTCTAGCCAATGACCTGTAGGCAGAAGTACCAGGGTGCCAATGCCAGCTGGGGCCTTAACAATCCTGGTGAATTTCAACCAGGCCTGTTGGAACTTCTGCCCTTTCCCTTGAGGAAAGTATATACCAGGTTGTAAAAAGTAGTCAAATTCTGAATGTATCTTGAAGAAGAAAAAGCCTGCTGTGTATGCTGACAGGTTGGTTGTTGGATGTGAGAAAAAGGACAGTTGGAAGGACAAAAGTGGCACTTACTGAGAGGGGAAATCAGTGGGAGGAGTGTATTTGGGGCAAGGTGGTGGTGATGGTGGACCAGAATATTTTGAAAATACTTTTCTTTTTATCTGGCTGTGCTGGGTCTTAGTTGTGGCACCTGGGATCTTCAGTCTTCCTTGCAGCATGTGGGATCTTTAGTTCCTGCATTCTAGCTCTTAGCGGTGGCATATAGGATCTAGTCCCCGGTCAGTTCAGTTCAGTCACTCAGTCATGTCCGACTCTTTGTGACCCCATGAACTGCAGCTCCCAAGGCCTCCCTGTCCGTCACCAACTCCCGGAGTTCACCCAAACTCATGTGCATTGAGTCAGTGATGCCATCCAACCAATTCATCATCTGTTGTCCCCTTCTCCTCCTGCCCTCAATCTTTCCCAGCATCAGGGTCTTTTCCAATGAGTCAACTCTTCGAGTTACATGGCCAAAGTATTGGAGTTTCAGCTTCAACATCAGTCCT
>SJYX01023793.1:403669-481774 GCA_006410675.1 Oreotragus oreotragus | reverse complement strand
CACTGCTGAGTTTTCCAAATTTGCTGACATATTGAGTACAGCACTTTCATAGCATCATCTCCCAGGATTTGAAATAACTCGACTGGAATTCCATCACCTCCACTAGCTTTGTTCGTAGTGATGCTTCCTAAGGCCCACTTGACTTCACATTCCAGGATGTCTGGCTCAAGGTGAGTGATCACGCCATCGTGATTATCTGGGTCATGAAGATCTTTTTTGTACAGTTCTTCTGTGTATTCTTGCCACCTCTTCTTAATATCTTCTGCTTCTGTTAGGTCCATACCATTTTTGTCCTTTATCAAGCCCATCTTTGCATGAAATGTTCCCTTGGTATCTCTAATTTTCTTGAAGAGATCTCTAGTCTTTCTCACTCTATTGTTTTCCTCTATTTCTTTGCATTGATCACTGAGGAAGGCTTTCTTAAGACTCCTTGCTATTCTTTGGAACTCTGCATTCAGATGCTTATATCTTTTCTTTTCTCCTTTGCTTTTTGCTTCTCTTCTTTTCACAGCTATTTGTAAGGCCTCCTCATACAGCCATTTTGCTTTTTTGCATTTCTTTTCCATGGGGATGGTCTTGATCCCTGTCTCCTGCACGATGTCATGAACCTCCATCCATAGTTCATCAGGCACTCTATCAGATCTAGTCCCTTAAATCTATTTCTCACTTCCACTGTATAGTCATAAGTGATTTGATTTAGGTCATATCTGAATGGTTTAGTGGTTTTCCCCACTTTCTTCAGTTTAAGTCTGAATTTGGCAACAAGGAGTTCATGATCTGAGCCACAGTCAGCTCCTGGTCTTGTTTTTGCTGACTGTATAGAGCTTCTCCATCTTCAGCTGCAAAGAATATAATCGATTTGATTTTGGTGTTGGCCATCTGGCGATGTCCATGTGTGGAGTCTTTTCTTGTGTTGTTGGAAGAGGGTGTTTGCTATGACCAGTGCGTTCTCTTGGCAAAACTCTAGTTCCCTGACCAGGGATCAAACTCAGGCCTCCTACATTGGAAGTGTGGAGTCTTAGCCACCAGGAAGTCCTGGGTCAGAAGTTTTAAATCTGAACTGGCTATCAGACATCCAATTGGATATATTTAGTAGCAGTTGATTATACAAGTGAGAAATTCAGGGGAAAGGTCTGGAATAGTAATATGAATTTAAGAATCGCCAGCATTTAGAAAGTATTTAGAGCCATTGGGTTGGAGAAGTCTCTCAAGAAATGAGGGCAGATAGAGAAGAGTGCTCAAGGAGTGAGCCCTGAGATCCTCCAACTCTAGTGGTTAGAGATGTGGAGTGTAGAAACAGAATGAGCTTTAATAGTGTGAGGGCCCAGAAGACAAAGGAAGAAAGGAGAAGGAAGAAAGAAATGATGAGAAATATTGCTTCTAGGTTAATTCAATGAAGATGTAATAGTCACCACTGGCTTTGGTCAGGAGATCATGGATGATCTTGGCAGCAGCATATTCTAAGTGAGGAGCTTCTCCCTAATCTGATTACACCACCAGCCTTATTATTTATGTGGTCACCAACCATATCAAACTAAAGATGTGGGCATTGCTTCTGACTTTTCCCTCTTCCTATCCTCCTAGATTAATTCACTCATTTCTGTCCATTCCCACAATCACTACCCTGGGTTAGGCCAGCATCTCTTTCCTGATCTACTACAATCTCCTTCTCAGTTTTTCCTTTGCACTGCAGTCTGAGTGATCTTTCTTAAAGGGAAGTAGTAGCATTTTCACTCTTGGGCTTAAAACCTTTCACTGGCTGCCCACTCCCTCATGATGTGGTATAAGCTCTTTAGTGTGGCTTATAAAATCTTTCTTGATTCAACCCCTGCTTATCCCTAAAGTTCTGGCACTATTCCACCCCTCCTACTCCATCTGCCTACAAACTCCTCCATCTTCTAATCCTGCATTCAGTACTTAGAACTCACTATGCTCTTTCTTTCCTCTGGGGCTTAACACAGACCATTTCCTCATCCTAGAACACTGTCCCAGCTCCTTCTCTCTCCCAGCGCTGAGGGTCTGATTCTTACTCAACATTATAGTTTCAGTTTAGAAATAGTTGCAGACACATGGCCTTCCTCACTAGGTTAGGTCCTGCCCTTCTGCCATGAGTTCTTCTTATGGTATTGGGATTTTGCCAAAAAGTTCATTCAGGTTTTTCTGTAACATCTTACAGAAAAAATGTGAACAAATGAAATTTTTGGCCAACTCAATACTTTGTACCTCCCAGATCAAAACACAAACTGTCCTTTAAATATTTATTTCCCCCCAATATATTAGATATAGCATGAAGGAAGGGATTCATCTGACCCCTTCCCATGTGTATCCTTAGAGTTTAACATAATGCTACCCATCTGAGAAATAGGTTATGACTTTTGTATTATTTTGTATTATACTGTACATTTTTGCATTTTATAATTTTTATAATGCAAATTATTTTGTATCATTTTTGTATTTTGTACTTTCTGGTTATTTTAAAACAATGAGTGTGTATGACTTTAAGAATCAGAATGAAGATTTTTTTTAAAAAAACACAAATTTATAGATACACATTGCAAATTGGTGGCTGCCAGAGGTGGGGGGTGGAGGATGGGAGGTGAGCAAAATGGTTGAAGGACATCGAAAGGTATACACTTTCAATTATAAAATAAATAGGTCATGGAGATGTCGTGCACAGCCTGGTGGTTATAGCTGATAGTACTATATTCCCTATTTGAAAATTGCTAAGAGAACACATCTTTTTTTCTTTTTTTAATATAAACTTATTTATTTTAATTGGAGGTTAATTACTTTACAATATTGTATTGGTTTTGCCATACATCAACATGAATCCACCACAGGTATACACCTGTTCCCCATCCTGAACCCCCCTCCCCCCTCCCTCCCTGTACCATCCCTCTGGGTCGTCCCAGTGCACCAGCCCCAAACATCCAGTATCATGTATCGAACCTGAAAATAAAATTTTTCATTACAAGAGAAAAAATTCTGTAACACTTTCTGTATGGTGACAAATGTTAACTAGACTTATTGTGCTGATCATTTCACGATATATACAAATATTGAATCATTATGCTATATAGTGATAGTAATAGTGAAAGTTGCTCAGTTGTGTCTGAATCTTTGCGACCCCATGGACTATACAGCCCATGGAATTCTCCAGGCCAGAATGCTGGAGAGCATAGCCTTTCCCTTCTCCAAAGGATCTTCCCAGCCCAGGGATCAAACCCAGGTTTCCCACATTGCAAGCAGATTCTTTACCAGCTGAGCCACAAGGGAAGACCAAAGACTAATTTGGAGAGAAAGGAACCATTATTCTGCCTACCATAACTGGCCTACAATTATTCATAGAATTCCCTTATAGGCCTTTATATTTCTGTACTATCTATAGTATTGTCTCCTCATTCTTTCTTGATTTTAGTTTTATGTTGTAAATCTGAAACTAATATAATGTTATATATCATTTATATCTCTATTTGGGCTTCCCTGGTGGCTCAGAAGGTAAAGAATCTGCCTGCAATGCAGGACACCTGGGTTCAGTCCCTGGGTTGGGAAGATCCCCTGGAGGAGGGCATGGCAACCCACTCCAGTATTCTTGCCTGGAGAATCCCCATGGACAGAGGAGCCTGGCGGGCTACAGTCCATGGGGTCACAGAATCGGACATGACTGTGACTAAGCACAGCACAGCATACCTCAATTTAAAAAAAGAATGAAGATATTTTCATTTGCGGGGAAAACACCTTCTCTTCCTTACCTCCAAGGGGGAAGTTATCACATGAAATGTATTTAAATGATGCATTTGGTATTAAATGATGCATATGGTATTGACTTCTTTTTTCTGAATATAAACATCTTGAACAGAAAAATTTCTCCATATCTCTCCTTAGAATAAATTACTAGAAGTTGGGGGTCTTTGGACAGACAATAGACATTTAAAAAAATCTTTTGGATATATATATGCCCTATAATTTTCCAGGAAAATTGTACCCTGCATGCTTCTACTGAAAGAGCATGAAAGCATGTTGCAAATGCTCCCAACAATCCTGGATATTGGATAAATTTGTTAAAATTGCTAAAAAAAATGCTGCTTTATTTTTTATGCTGATTGCATTTCTTTGAATAATAATTTGATTGATAAATTGCTTCAGTCTTGTCTGACACTTTGCAAACCTATGGACTGTAGCCCACCAGGCTCCTCTGTCCGTGGGATTCTCCAGGCAAGAATACTGCCTGGAATGGGTTGCTATGCCCTCTCCAGGGGATCTTCCCAACCCAGAAATTGAACCCATGCCTCTTATGTCTTCTCCATTGGCAGGCGGGTTCTTTACCACTAGTCCCACCTGGGAAGCCCCACAACTGGATTACAGTAGTTTAAAAAACAATTATTAAACATTTCTTTCTAAATTACCTACTCATGCCCTTGGCCTGTTTCCTGTATTGTATTTGCTTTTTTTCCTATTGAAATATCAGAATTTTAAAAATATTTAAATAATAAAAGATATTCAACATTTGTTTATAATAAGTATGGGAACTATTTCTCCTCATTGTCATTTGGCTTTTTTAATACTGAAAATAATGTCATATTTTCAAATATGCATATATATATTTTTAAAAACAGCTTTATTGAGATGCAATTTATAAGCCACTTAAAGTATATAAGTAAATGGTTTTTAGTATAATCAGTGCAACTATCACTACAATTAATCCTGGAACATTTTTGTCACCACCAAAAGATACCCTTTACCCATTAGTAGTCACTCCACATTTATCCTGGGAGCTCCCATAGTGGTACCCATTCCCCTGGCCATGACCCTCTCCCACTCATCTATTTTTTGTCTTTATACAGATTTGTCTATTTTGGGCATTTCAATAAGTGAAATCATATGATGTATGATCTCTGGTAACTTTTACTTAGCCTGTGTTCAAGATTCATCCATGTTGAAGCATGTGCTAATCATTCTTTTAAATTGCTCAGTAATATCTATTGTGGGGCCCTTCTGCTAAAAAAAAAAAATAAATCCATTGTGGGGCTTCCCTGGTGGCTCAGATGGTAAAGAATCTGTCCACAATATGGGAGACTCAGGTTTGGTCCCTGGGTTGAGAAGATTCCCTGGAGAAGGAAATGGCAGCCCACTCCAGTATTCCAGTATCCAGGAAATTCCATGGATAGAGGAGCCTGGTGGGCTATAGTCCATGGGGTTGCAATGAACTGGACACAACTGTTGTTCAGTCACTCAGTTGTGTCCAACTCTTTGCGGCCACATCCACTGCAGCATCCCAGGCTTCCCTGTCCACCATCTCCTGGAACAGGCTCAAACTCATGTCCATTGAGTTGGTGATGCCATCCTTGTCCTCTGTTTTCCCCTTCTCCTCCTGCCTTCTATCTTTCCCAGCATCAGGGTCTTTTTCACTGAGTCAGCTCTTCATTTCAGGTGGTCAAAGTACTGGAGCTTCAGCATCAGTCCTTCCAATGAATATCCAGCGTTGATTTCCTTTAGGATTGACTGGTTTGATCTCCTTGCAGTCCAAGAGACTCTCAAGAGTCTTTCCCAACACAACAGTTTGAAAGCATCAATTCTTTGGTGCTCAGCTTTCTTTATGGTCCAACTCTCACATCTATACGTGACTATTGGAAAAACCATAACTTTGATTATATGGACCTTTGTCGGTAAAGTAACGTCTCTGCTTTTTAATATGCTGTCTAGGTTGGTCATAGCTTTTCTTCCAAAGAGAAAGGGTATTTTAATTTCATGACTACAGTTACCATCTACAGTGATATTGGAACCCAAGAAAATAGTCTGTTACTGTTTCCACTGTTTTACCACCTGTTTGCCATGAAGTGATGGGACCGGATGCCATGATCTTAATTTTTTTAATTTGAGTTTTAAGTCAGTTTTTTCACTCTCCTCTTTCACCTTCATCAAGAGGCTCTTTAGTTCCTCTTTGCTTTCTGCCATAACAGTGGTGTCATCTGCATCTGAGGTTATTGATATTTCTCCCAGCAGTCTTGATTCCAGCTTGTGCTACATCCAGCCCAGTATTTTGCATGATGTACTCTGCATATAAGTTAAATAAGCAGGGTGACAATATACAGCCTTGACGTACTCTTTTCCCAATTTGGAACCAGTCCATAATTTCATGTCCGGTTCTAACTGTTGCTTCTTGACCTGCATACAGATTTCTCAGGAGGCAGGTAAAGTGGTCTGGTATTCCCATCTTTCAGAATTTTCCACAGTTTGTTGTGATCTACACAGTCAAAGGCTTTAGTGTAGTCAATGAATCAGAATTACATGTTCTTCTGGAATTCTCTTGCTTTTTCTATGATCCAGTGGATGGTTGCAATTTTATCTCTGGTACCTCTGGCTTTTCTAAATCTAGCTTGTACATATGGAAGTAATCAGTTCACATACTGTTGAAGTCTAGCTTGGAGGAATTTGAGCATGACATTGTTAACATGTGAAATGAGTGCAACTGTGTTGTAGTTTGAACATTCTTTGGCATTGCCCTTCTTTGGGATTGGAATGAAAATTGGCCTTTTCCAGTCCTTTGGCCACTGCTGAGTTTTCCAAATTTGCTGGCATGTTGGGTGCAGCACTTTAACAGCATTATCTTTTGGGATTTGAAATAGTTCAACTGGAATTCCATCACCTCTACTAGCTTTGTTTGTAGTGATGCTTCTTAAGGTCCACTTGACTTTGCGCTCCAGGATGTTTGGCTCTAGGTAAGTGATCACACCGTTGTGGTTATCCAGGTCACTAGGATCTTTTTTGTACAGTTCTTCTGTGTATTCTTGCCACCTCTTCTTAGTATCTTCTGCTTCTATTAAGTCCATACCTTTTCTGTCTTGTACTGTACACATCTTTGCATAAAATATTCCCTTGGTATCTTCAATTTTCTTGAAGAGATATCTAGTCTTTCCCATCCTGTTGTTTTCCTCTCTTTCTTTGCATTGTTCAGTTAGGAAGGCTTTATCTCTTTGCTATTCTTTGGAACTCTGCATTCAGATGGGTATCTCTCTCCTTTTCTCCTTTGCCTGTCGCTTCTCTTCTTAGATATTTGTAAGGCCTCCTCAGACAACCATTTTGTCTTTTTGCATTTCTTTTTCTTGGGAAGTTTTGGATCACTGCCTCCTATACAATGTTATGAACTTCCATCCACAGTTCTTCAGGCACTCGATCAGATCTAATCCCTTGAATCTATTTGCCATTTCCACTATATAATCATAAGGGATTTGATTTAAATCATACCTGAATGGTCTAGTGTTTTTCCCTACTGTCTTCAATATAAGTCTGACTTTTTGCAACAAGGAGTTCATGATCTGAGCCACAGTCAGCTCCTGGTCTTATTTTTGCTGACTGTATAGAGCTTCTCCATTTTCAGCTGCAAAGAATATAGTCAACNCACTATATAATCATAAGGGATTTGATTTAAATCATACCTGAATGGTCTAGTGTTTTTCCCTACTGTCTTCAATATAAGTCTGACTTTTTGCAACAAGGAGTTCATGATCTGAGCCACAGTCAGCTCCTGGTCTTATTTTTGCTGACTGTATAGAGCTTCTCCATTTTCAGCTGCAAAGAATATAGTCAACGTGATTTTGGTATTGACCATCCAGTGATGTCCATATGTAGAGTCATCTCTTGTGTTGTTGGGAGAAGGTGTTTGCTATGACCAGTGCGTTCTCTTGGCAAAACTCTGTTAGCTTTTGTCCTGTTTCATTTTGTACTCCAACGCCAAACTTAGCTGCTACTCCAGGTATCTCTTTGACCTCCTACTTTTGCATTCCGGTCCCCAGTGATGAAAAGGACATCTTTTTTGGTGTTAGTCCTAGAAGATCTTAAATGTCTTCATAGAACTGTTCAACATCAGCTTCTTCAGCAATTAGAAGAAGGAGCATAGACTTGGATTACTGTGATACTGAATGGTTTGCCTTGGAAACAAACTGAGATCATTCTGTCATTTTTGAGATTGCGTCCAAGTACTGCATTTCCGACTCTTTTGTTGACTATGAGGGCTATTCCATTTCTTCTAAGGGATTCTTGCCCACAGCAGTAGATATAATGGTCATCTGGGTTAAATTCACCCATTCCCATCCATTCCCATCCCAACACAACTGAGCGACACATCCACTGTATAAATATACATTTTATTTATCCATTCATCAATTGTTAGACATAGGGGTTGTTTCTACCTTCTGGCTACTGTGAATAGTGCTGCTATGAATATTCACATACAAATTTTCACTTAAACACCTGTATTCAGTTATTTTGGGCAAATACCTAGGAGTTAAATTGCTGATTCATATGGTAACTCCATATTTAACCTTTTGAGGAACTGCCAAACTGGTTTCCAAAGTGGCCACACCATTTGCAGTCCTACCCACAATGTATGTTGGGCTTTGCTGGTGGCTCAGCAGTGCAGGAGACTATAATGCAAGAGACTCCAGTTCGATCCCAAGGTTAGGAAGATCCCCTAGCGAAGGAAATGGCAACCCACTCCAGTATTCTTGTCCAGGAAATCCCATGGACAGAGGAGCCTGGCAGACTACAGTCCATGGAGTTGTAAGAGTTGGACATGATTTAATGACACTACCACAACAGTGTATGAATGTTCTGATTTTTCTACATCCTCACCAACATTTGTTATTCATTATCTGTTTTTTTGTTTTTTTCTTTTTAATTTTAGCCATCTTAGTGGATTTGAAGTGATATCTCCTTATAGTTTTGGTTTGCATTTCCCTATTACTCATGTGTTTATAGCTCTTATCTGCTTTTACTTTTTTTCAAGATACTTTTTGTCACACAGAGGTTTTAAATTCAAATGTAGTTTTGATTTAAATATGGACAGATCAATAAATATCATATCAAATTTTAAGTGTCAAAATGAATTTTTTAAAAATAAATGGTATTCAAAATATAAATCTATTTTTGATACGAAAATAAGTATCATTCAGTCAATACTTTTTTTGGTTTTCCAAACTGTGACACATTCTTACTGAGCATTGCACTTACCATGAACAGCTCCTCTGGAGGCTTATTTCCATCTAGCTCAATAAGATACTGGGAATCGTGTTCAGCCATTACTTCCTGCAGATAATCAAAAAGAAGCCTTATCATTCAGGATCATTGGCAAAAGTTCAGTCTTCATATACCATGAAGAAATCTTTAACGCTAAATTATTTGCTATATACATGACATACTGGATGTTATTTTCAGTGCTCAGGAGAACTTTTACAAAAGCCTAAACTAGTCGTACCATGAATTCTGCTCTTTCTGTTTCTTCTGTTTTTCTCTACAGTGAAGCCAGTCTTTCCCAAGAGAAACGCTTAGGGGCATCCACCTCTCTGCATATATTCATAGAATAATTTCTGCCAAACTGCTAGGTGAAGAATGGGCTTGGTTTGTTTCACTTTTTATTCCCCTGGCTGTGGGTGATGTTCAGTATCTAGAAATCCATCCCTGTAAACTACTGAACCATAATCTCTGTGCATTTTGTTAGATCTTTCTTTTCCTTAACATTCATAGAAAGTCTTTAACCTTTATCTGCCATATGGTTTGCAAATGTTTTACCTGGCTATGATTTATCATTTGACTTTGTTTATGGTATCTTTTGTATTATAAAATGTATTTATGATGAAATCTGTTAGCGTTGTTTCTGGATTTCCTTTCTTCTTTAAATTAGATTTTTCTGTATCTCAAGATTATATTAATATTCTTGTAAATTTTCTTCCATTCCAAGAAAGTAGGGATGGTGGAGATATAAGATCCACCTCTACCCTTCTTCAAAGACTCAGATAAGATCCATCTCCATCTTTTTTCATGGTTTTCATAAGACCCTTATTTACCTGCCTCCATAAAACCCTAGCCCCTCTCTTTGAGAAAGTCTTCATTAGTGAATGTTTTCCCTATTGCCATAGTCTGAACAAAATCACCTACTTAAATGTCCAGTACATTTTGTCTTTCATAATACTGTGTAAGGTTATTAGGTTCTAAGTATTTTTCTACTTCTAGACAGAAGAACCATTATGCCTGCATTGTTTAACCATAAATTCAGTTCAGTCACTCAGTCATGTCTGACTCTGCGACCCCACGGACTGCAGCATGCCAGGCCTCCCTGTCTATCACCAACTCCTGGAGTTTACTCAAACACATTTCCACTCAGTCGATGATGCCATCCAAACATCTCATCTTCTGTCATCCCCTTCTCCTCCTGCCTTCAATCTTTCCCAGCATCAGGGTCTCTTCAAATGAGTCAGTTCTTTGCATCAGGTGGCCAAAGTATTGGAGTTTCAGCTTCAACATCAGTCCTTCCAATGAACACCCAGGACTGATCTCCTTTAGGATGGACTGGTTTGATCTCCTTGTAGTCCAAGGGACTCTCAAGAGTCTTCTCCAAAACCACAGTTCAAAAGCATCAGTTCTTCTAGTAGAATCCAAGAATCCAACCGTAAATTGCTTCCCTGGTGGCTCAGAGGTTAAAGCGTCTGCTTGCAATGTGGGAGACCTGGGTTCGATCCCTGGGTCGGGAAGATTCCCCTGGAGAAGGAAATGGCAACCCACTCCAGTATTCTTGCCTGGAGAATCCCATGGACGGAAGAGCCTGGTGGGCTACAGTCCACGGGGTCGCAAAGAGTCGGACATGACTGAGCGATTTCACTTTCAAACAAGGATGTACATTATGCTTTTCTGCATTTCAGATACTTTCCTTAGACTAGATTTCTTTTTTTATTTAATAGCCTTTTTACTTTAAATTAAAAATACTTTTTTTGCTTTACCACACAGCATGTGGTATCTTAGTACCCTGACCAGGGATCAAACCCACCACCTCTGCAGTGGAATCTCAAAGTCTTAACCACTAGACCACCAGGGAAGTCCTAAGCTAGGTCCTTCAGAACGAAGTTAGTATACTAAGGCTAAAGGTATGAAGACTCTTAAGGCTAAAGGTATGAAGACTCTTAAGGCTAAAGTCACAAACACCGGCTCAGACCAGTAGTCAAGCTGCGATGTGAAGACAGGCAAGAGTGAAGACTTGGTCTTGGATTAGTCCTGAAGCAGGACAGAAACCAGACACGGATGTAGCTACTTTGCTCCTACTTGCTTTCCTCATGTCTTTTAGAGGAACACTGAATTTTGGTGGTCTTGGCCTCCCAAGTGAATCCACATCTCAGCCAAATCAGAGAAGACTAGAATTGTAGGCTCCTGCCTTTCAAGGTTCTTCCCAACCTGCTTCCACACATATCAGCACCCTGAAATTACCATACAAGGCAAGCACTATTCAGCAAGCATCACTAGACCTCGGCCTAGAAATTTTTGTCTTAGCAGTCAGTTCTTATCTATGCTTTGCTGCAGGACCTAGAAATTTTCCACTTCTGTGCTCTTCTCAGGGGAGCTATCTAAAAACCACCATACTAATTTATATTCCTTTCAGCAGGGTATGGGAGTGTTTGCTTTACCATATGTAGTTGCTAGAATTAGGAATTCTTATTTCTTGTCCATCTTTTAAAATTGGGGAAATATTTCTTTAGCATTTCCTTATTACCAGTAAAACTAAATATTTTCCTATAGACTTGTTACTCTTTTGTCATTAATTTTTGTGAATTGTCTGCTCATATTTGTTACTCATTTATTATCTGGAGGGTAAGACCTTACAGGTTTTAGGAAAATCATATCTATGATCTTTTCTTCCTGCATTTTTTAAAATTGAAGGATAGTTGATTTACAATGTTGTATTAATGTCTGCTGTATAGCAAAGTGATTGTTATATATGTATAGGTATATATAGACATACACATTCTTCTTTTAAATTCTTTTCCATTGTGGTTTATCATAGGATATAGAGTATAGTTCCCTGTGCTATAAATTAGGACACTGTTATTTATCTATTCTATATATATTAATACTAATTTGCATCTGCTAACCCCAAACTTCCAGTCCATCCCTCCTCTACCCACCATCCCCTTGTCAACCATGTCTGTTCTTTATGTCTGTGAGTCTATGACCTTTCAATATATTAAACGTTTAAATATTTTATCAAAGTCAATGTGGATATTTTTCTTTTAAGTAAAGGTTTTTTAAATTATGTCCAGAAATTTACATGTAATGAAATGGAAGCTGTTATTTTTCCTTTGTGACCTCATCATTTGTTCAGCTGCACATCTGTCAAGCAGTTACCACTCACCAGACTTTGGGCACTGCACTGGACATTGATGATGCTGGAAGTCCCTATCCTTGAAGAGACTACCTCTGCTTCCCATTCCCAACTCCCTTACTCCCATGAATATAATTTTATAATTTTCTGAGTCTTATTTTAACTATGCTTTATTCACACCCAATTCCAGCAGCTCAAGGAATATATAGAATATTTTTGTTGAAGGAGAAAGAATGTTATAGATAGACATCTAAATTACCCTTAAGAAGCTATGTTTAGAGGCCAGGGATAGAAGAGGAAGAAGGGAGGAATCAAAGTCATACATAAGAAAACAAAAATACGGAATCACTGTGCTGCATATCTGAAACTAACACAGTACTGTAAATAAGTTAAAACAGTAAAACAATTTGGATCTCACTGAGGGGGTGGCCAATGGGAATGAAAATGATCCACTTGTCTCTAAAAATATATAAACATTATAAAACACCATGAAACAAATTCTTTTAATTTCTCCATCAGATGGAAAGAGGCAATTTGAGGACTGTTTTTCATTTGTCTTTGTAGTTCTATTGCTTAGCATGGTATCTGGCCAAATACCATATAATAAATGTTTGTTGAATAAATTTCCATTATAAATTGGGCAGAGTCTGCCCTGGATTTTTAAACATACAAATATGCTTTTCAGTAATCATAATTTCAGTAATCATCCCTTTAAAATGCTAATTCTCTTAATTATAACTTTCCTATTACAATATATAATAGCCTTATCATATTTACAAATAACCAACTTTGAATAGGATACACAGAGAAACCAGTCTTGGATGGCTTTCTTTAGATTGTAATTTAACTAAATTAACAGTTCCTTTCAGAATAAAAGATGCACCTTAGGTGTACATTTGTTTTTATAAACCCATACATTTTGGATTCAAAATGCTTTTATAAAACAATGCCTTAATATGGACTTTCCCATCCCCAAACATAAATAAATTCCCCTAATGACTTTAGAAAAATGCAGTTCATTTATCACTTTTCAGCAGCACTGTTGCTTCGTAAGAGTAAAACAGTGTTGCTCTGTGAAACAGCCTTTGGAATGCAGTCCTACTCTGATAGCATTTTACTAAGCTCAAGAGGAGAAGAATGAAGCAGATAATACACAAGGTGAAGAAACGTGAAAGCTATTTAACCAGGGATAAAACACAAATAGGGCTTCACTGGCAGCTGAGCAGTAAAGAATCTGCCTGCAATGCAGGAGACGCAGGTTTGATCCTTGGGTTGGGAAGATCCCCTGGAGGAGGAAATGGCAACCCATTCCACTATTCTTGCCTGGAGAATCCCATTGACAGAGGAGCCTGGCGGGCTACAGTCCATGGGGTCACAAAGAGTTGGATGTAAACCAAAGCAACTTAGCACACATGCATGAAAAACACAAGTATCAGATTCCTTTTTCAGCAATATATCTTTTTCTTACTTCTAAAGGATGAAGAATTATTTCCTTATAAAGATTAACAATGTGTTCAATATTTTCCAAATAATCCTCAGGTCTCTGAACGAGGTGTTGAAGAACTTCAGCCACCATCTGCATTTCAGCAATAAATGCCTAAACGGAAAAGAAGTCATGTTGAATATCTTTATGTTAATGATTACTTCATTTGCAAGCCATATCCCTCTCTCCCTATACCTGCATGCCATTTTGGGGTAAGAAGCATGGAAAAGGGGAGATTGGAAATAGGATTTTTTAGAGAGATCGAACACCCTGAAGGTCTTTTATAAGATGGAATAAAGTTTTAAATTGACTTGGATACTTACTCATTTCTTTTGCCCCGCAATGAGTAGGGAAGAGCATGGGAATAACACCGGAATTTTAGAGACAAAATAAAGAAGCTGGATTTTCTCTAAGTACCTGAGCTTGTAGCTCATTCACTCATTGATTCATTCATTTATTAACAGTAAAGCTTAAGTGCCTACCCCACGCCAGACACTGTTCTAGGAGCTTGAAATGTGACAGAGAACAAAAGGGCGGGCTTGGGGCTTAGACGGCACACATCCCAGTTGAGGAAGACAGAGCGTAAACAAGTAGACAAATAGATACATCGCAGGTTAGGCTGTGGTGGTAAGAGCTAAGAAGAAAGATGGTGGCAGGGGAGAAGGGATGGAGAGTAATGGGGGAAGGTGGTTATGAAAGGGTTCATGGGAAAAAATGACATTTGTATCACATTTATTTCCCCATTATTATCACCATATTTGGGCTTCCCAGATGGTGCTCGTGGTAAAGAACCCACTTGCCAAGGCAGGAGTCTGAGAATCAGGTTCAATCCCTGGCTTAGGAAGATCCCCTGGAGGAGGAAATGGCAGTCCCCTCCAGTATTCTTTCCTGGAGAATCCCATGGACAGAGGAGCCTGGTGGGCTACAGTCCACAGGGTTGCAAAGTCGGACATGACTGAAGCAACTTGGCACACATGCACATATTGATTATACTTATTATGATGGTATGCTTTATTCATGTTAAAATCACACACTTTTATTCCTATTTGCTATGAGGTTTACTTGAAATATTTACCTAGAATAGTTGCTGGTTATTTATCTAATGCCTTATTTGCACAAGGAAGATTATTTTAAATTTTTAAATGGGCATTCTTACATTAATAGGTTTTTAAAATTGAGATATAATCAACATATAACATTACATTAGTTTCAGGTGTACAACAGAATGATTCAATACAGCTGATCTTTGGGCAATGTGAGTCTGAACTGTGTGGGTCCACTGATAGGATATTTTTCAATAGTAAATACATAATGCCACATAATCTGTGGTTGGTAGGATGCAGAACCGTGGATATAGGAGGCTGACTGTAAGGTTAACTTGGATTTTCAACTGCACAAAGGGTTGGTGCCCTAACTCTGGAGATGTTCAAGGATCAACTGTATTTGTACTTATTGTGAAATGATCATAATAAATCTAATTAACATCCATCATCATACATGCATGCATGCATGCTAAGTCGCTTCTGTTGTGTCTGACTCTTTGCAACCCTATGGACTGTAGCCTCCCAGGGTCCTCTGTCCATGGGATTCCAGGCAAGAATCCTGGAGTGGGTTGCCATTGCCTTCTCCAGGGGATCTTCCTGACCCAGGGATCGAACCCAGGTCTTCCACATTACAGGCAGATTCTTTATTGTCTGAGCCACCAGGGAAGCCCATCATCATACCTGAAAGTGAAAGTGAAGTCGCTCAGTCATGTCCGACTCTTTGCGACCCCATGGACTGTAGCCCACCAGGTTCCTCTGTCCATGGGATTCTCCAGGCAAGACTACTGGAGTGGGTTGCCATTTCCTTCTCCAGGGGAATCTTCCCGACCCAGGGATCGAACCCAGGTCTCCCACACTGCAGGCAGACGCTTTAACCTCTGAGCCACCAGGGAAGCCCATAGTTACATACATAGTCATCATACATAGTTACAGTGTTTAACTATGAAGTTAACATAACCCCTTAAAAGTTCTGCTCTTAGATGAAAGATCTTTTCTGCTCTTAAATGAAAGAACAAATGTCAAAAATTCATTTAACCCATTAGTGAGGAAAACAGCAGGATAACAAAACTGAAGTTATGTATAATCACTGAAATCAGAGTGCAAAGTTTGATGTCCTGCTTAATATCCTTCAGGGCAATAAAACTGTTGCCTTTGGGGTTTATCTTTTCTACTAGACAAATGATTTGCAATGTATCATTTTCTACATTAACATCAGATTTAACTCAGTCTAGGCCCCAATAGAAATAGTATTTATTCATGATAATACATAAATTATAGAAACTATTTAAAATTATTAAACATCATAAATAAGTAAATCTATAATAGAAATCACAGGTATATTTCAACAGAGCAAGGACTAGCAAGCTATGACCTGTCTCACTCACCCCAGTGGGCTAAATCCAGCCCATTAGCTATTAACAAATTTCCTGAGTGAGTGAGTGAAAGTCACTCAGTCGTGTCAGACTCTTTGCGACCCTAAGACTATACAGACCATGGAATTCTCTAGGCCAGAATACTGGAGTAGGTAGCCTTTCCCTTCTCCAGGGAATCTTCCCAATCCAGGTCTCCCGCATTGCAGGTGGATTCTTTACCAGCTGAACAGGAGGGATGCCCAAGAATACTGGAATGGGTAGCCTATTCCTTCTCCAGTGGATCCTCCTGACTCTTAGTATCAAATTTTCCTCATTAAGTCTGGTATAAGATTCTTTTGAGGTCCTGTTGCATTATGCGTACTAGTATTGACTTTAGGATTGTTATTATATGTGAAATTGGGATATAGATTTCTTTTCATGTGCTCTCTTTGTCAGAGTTTGGAATCGGGGTTATGTTAACTTCATAAATTGGATTCTGCCTTAGCTACTTTCTTCCTCAAATTACATATGTTTTCTGTTGTTCTGACTCTTCACACTAGCTTGCATAGTGCTTGACACATGGCAGGTGACCAGTAACTCTCTCTTGCTATGAAATGAAGCAGATTAGCTGTCAGGATATGGAGGGACTTCCATCCTGACAAGAAGGATGACCTTAAACTTGATGACTTTTACATTATGATCTAATAGTTTTTGAAAACATGAAATATTTTTTGTTTCCTCTAACTAAATCAAACCTTAAGGAAAATATAGTTTTCTGTATGGAATATTCATATTCTGTCATTTAATTATAGCAATTAAAAAAAATGAAACCGATATAGCAAGCAAGGTGTTTTTTATTTCTTTTTAAAAATTTTAATTTATTTGGCTGCGCCAGGTCTTAACTGTGGCATGTGGGATCTAGTTCCCTGATCAGGAATTGAACCCAGCGCCCCCTGCATTGGGAGTGTGGAGTCTTAACCACTGGACCGTCAGGGATAGTCCCTATAGCAAATCTTAGAAGTATAGCATCTTGTATACAGATATTACCTCTTCTTCTTGCTCTTCTTCCTCTTCCCCCTCCTCTTCTCCTTTTCCTTCCTTTTGGGCTTCTTTCTTCTTTTTCCTACGATTCTCAATGACTTCAGGATCCCACTGATCTCTTGTATATATGTATCCTGTACTACTGTGCTGCCTTTGCCCCGAAATTCTTTGGCATAAATCATAGTCAGGGCACTAAGGAACAACATTAATCATTACTCAAAACATTTTGAGTATGCCTTTGCTTCCTGTTCATATATTATGCAATATATAAACCCCCAAATTCCTCAAAACCCTGAGCAAATGCAGTGCTATAAATGGTATTTTGAATCAGATTTCATCACATGCCAAGAGAGGCACAAGATACAACTTTTATGTTATGGCAACACTTTTCCTTACCCAAAAGTAATACATATGAGAAAGTTTCAGAAGCTGTAGAGTAAAAAAAAAAAAAAAAAAAGAATAACAGTAGAAAGAACTAGAGAAGTAGAATAGAAAATCTGTTTAGTTAGCAGAGGTATTACAGGAGGATTTTGTCAGATTAGTTTGAAAAGGCTGAGAATGGATGAACATGGTGGGATAGCCACATTTTTTTTTTCCAACAAAAAATATGTATTTATAGTATATACTATGATATGCAGCTCTATGGATGAAATATTTCATAAAATAGCATCAATGAATGGGATCTGAAAGGTCACCTGGTTTAGTCTAATCTTATCATTTGCAAATGAGAAAACTGAATCTGGATAGTAAAAAAGGCCAAAACCAAAGTCTATGAGTGATTTCCTCATTTCAAGTGCTTCCATGTGTATAATATTTTACACAGTTCTTAAACTAAGAGGTTTAAGAACTTCTGTCAGAGAAGTAATAGAATATTAGGATTCAAACCATTTTTAGATCAGAGAGGGACTGCTCTGGCAGCATCAGGTCACAGTCATGAGGGGCAACTACAACCTGAGCCCAGCCCTTCTGCGTCATAGCCCACTCTCTGTAACTCATTGTTAATGATAAACTAAGGTCTGGGGCTGTAAAGCCTGCTCTGAGTATTTTTCAGGATAAAAACCTCTGGGTGATATTCTCTATTAGTGGTTTTAAAACATTAGAGTGTAACTCTATACAGAGGATTTTAAATAAAAGTTTCTGCTTCCCTTGTGATTTATTAAGTCTGGAGTAAGGCTCAGACATTTTAATAGACATCCTCAGTGATTCTGATGCCAACAGTTTATGCACCACACATTTGAGAAGGGGGGCAAGAAACTTTAGAACTTTTCATGCTAATATTCTGATTTCCTCTGACTACTTCTATATGGAAATGGGATGGGGATTTATTGAGGCAAGACTTTTATTTAGGCTAATTTTTCACACACAGAAGATTTCAACCCATATTGGTAATTAAAAAAAATATATGCATATTTGCCCTTATCAGCAACCTAGAATACCCACATTGTGGGTCCTTGGCAAAAGAGCAATGTGAACGGTTATCAGACAATATTTAACTTTTCTGTGGTGAGTAAAGGGTGGGGTATAAGGAGAGAGAGAGAGAGAGCATAAGAATGAGAGTCAATTATTGTTTGTGTTACTGTGGAAGGGGTGGTCATCAGGGAACATTCTGTAGAGATGATGCCCGAACTGACTTTCAAAGAATGACTATAGTTAAGCCTGCTGAAGGGACAAGAAAGTATTTCCTGTGGACAGAGCTACAGGAGCAAAAGAAGAGAGGTATGAGAAAATACAATTCAGTCCCTAAAATTGATTCATAAGTTATTTTTCCTTAACTCCTTAAAAAATTAATAACATTCCTTGAATTTAACTATCAAAAATAATGTTTATATACTCTATACTAGAAAGACATATTCTTACCTTAATATTGATTATAATATCAGGTTTCAATTTTAAATTTCTAATTAATTCTATTTGCTGCAGAGTAGTCATGGCATCCTGTGAAAGTGATGGTATTTCAGTGATAATATAGCCTGTAGAGTGAAATATAATTTTTAAAGTTTTATAATATTATCAATATCTGAAAGCAGATTTATTATTATTTATAAAAACATCATTTCTTTATTGATGGATACTAACGCTGATCTTAAAATATCTGTTGACACTTAAAATAATTAAGGTTATTGCCACATAATTAATGTGGCAATATTCAATAACTATGATAATGTTTTTCTGGCAATAAAACTATTGGGCTAGAGGAAACATCTTTAAAAATTCCAAATCAATTTATTTTAGGCACAAAAGGTGCCTAGAGAAGGAAATTCCATGCCAGCAATTCTTTAACTCATCTTAGGAAAACTCATATGATGAGTGGTAAAGGTAAATCATAGGGGTTGCATGGTATATTATTTTTCTTTCTTGAATTAATATTTCATAATAGAATATATATATATAGTGTTTCTATGGTACAGAGAGTAAAAAAAATACCCATGTAACCCTCATACAGTTTAAGAAACAACATTATTAATATGATTTTGGCTTAGTATGTTTATTGGCTTACATCCCTATCCAAAAACCTATATCTGATCATTGAAATTCACCCTTGATACCATTATCATATTAGTTTCCTTAATATATTTATTTAATATGTCACTCTCTTGTTTGAGAAACCTTTCCCTTTTTAAAAATTTATTTATTTTTTAATTGAAGGATAATTGCTTTACAGAATTTCGTTTTCTGTCAAACCTCAACATGAATCACCCGTAGGTATACATATACTCCCTCCCTTTTGAACCTCCCTCCCATCTCCCACCCCATCCCACTCCTCTANGGACTTTCCCATCCCCAAACATAAATAAATTCCCCTAATGACTTTAGAAAAATGCAGTTCATTTATCACTTTTCAGCAGCACTGTTGCTTCGTAAGAGTAAAACAGCCTTTGGAATGCAGTCCTACTCTGATAGCATTTTACTAAGCTCAAGAGGAGAAGAATGAAGCAGATAATACACAAGGTGAAGAAACGTGAAAGCTATTTAACCAGGGATAAAACACAAATAGGGCTTCACTGGCAGCTGAGCAGTAAAGAATCTGCCTGCAATGCAGGAGACGCAGGTTTGATCCTTGGGTTGGGAAGATCCCCTGGAGGAGGAAATGGCAACCCATTCCACTATTCTTGCCTGGAGAATCCCATTGACAGAGGAGCCTGGCGGGCTACAGTCCATGGGGTCACAAAGAGTTGGATGTAAACCAAAGCAACTTAGCACACATGCATGAAAAACACAAGTATCAGATTCCTTTTTCAGCAATATATCTTTTTCTTACTTCTAAAGGATGAAGAATTATTTCCTTATAAAGATTAACAATGTGTTCAATATTTTCCAAATAATCCTCAGGTCTCTGAACGAGGTGTTGAAGAACTTCAGCCACCATCTGCATTTCAGCAATAAATGCCTAAACGGAAAAGAAGTCATGTTGAATATCTTTATGTTAATGATTACTTCATTTGCAAGCCATATCCCTCTCTCCCTATACCTGCATGCCATTTTGGGGTAAGAAGCATGGAAAAGGGGAGATTGGAAATAGGATTTTTTAGAGAGATCGAACACCCTGAAGGTCTTTTATAAGATGGAATAAAGTTTTAAATTGACTTGGATACTTACTCATTTCTTTTGCCCCGCAATGAGTAGGGAAGAGCATGGGAATAACACCGGAATTTTAGAGACAAAATAAAGAAGCTGGATTTTCTCTAAGTACCTGAGCTTGTAGCTCATTCACTCATTGATTCATTCATTTATTAACAGTAAAGCTTAAGTGCCTACCCCACGCCAGACACTGTTCTAGGAGCTTGAAATGTGACAGAGAACAAAAGGGCGGGCTTGGGGCTTAGACGGCACACATCCCAGTTGAGGAAGACAGAGCGTAAACAAGTAGACAAATAGATACATCGCAGGTTAGGCTGTGGTGGTAAGAGCTAAGAAGAAAGATGGTGGCAGGGGAGAAGGGATGGAGAGTAATGGGGGAAGGTGGTTATGAAAGGGTTCACGGGAAAAAATGACATTTGTATCACATTTATTTCCCCATTATTATCATCATATTTGGGCTTCCCAGATGGTGCTCGTGGTAAAGAACCCACTTGCCAAGGCAGGAGTCTGAGAATCAGGTTCAATCCCTGGCTTAGGAAGATCCCCTGGAGGAGGAAATGGCAGTCCCCTCCAGTATTCTTTCCTGGAGAATCCCATGGACAGAGGAGCCTGGTGGGCTACAGTCCACAGGGTTGCAAAGTCGGACATGACTGAAGCAACTTGGCACACATGCACATATTGATTATACTTATTATGATGGTATGCTTTATTCATGTTAAAATCACACACTTTTATTCCTATTTGCTATGAGGTTTACTTGAAATATTTACCTAGAATAGTTGCTGGTTATTTATCTAATGCCTTATTTGCACAAGGAAGATTATTTTAAATTTTTAAATGGGCATTCTTACATTAATAGGTTTTTAAAATTGAGATATAATCAACATATAACATTACATTAGTTTCAGGTGTACAACAGAATGATTCAATACAGCTGATCTTTGGGCAATGTGAGTCTGAACTGTGTGGGTCCACTGATAGGATATTTTTCAATAGTAAATACATAATGCCACATAATCTGTGGTTGGTAGGATGCAGAACCGTGGATATAGGAGGCTGACTGTAAGGTTAACTTGGATTTTCAACTGCACAAAGGGTTGGTGCCCTAACTCTGGAGATGTTCAAGGATCAACTGTATTTGTACTTATTGTGAAATGATCATAATAAATCTAATTAACATCCATCATCATACATGCATGCATGCATGCTAAGTCGCTTCTGTTGTGTCTGACTCTTTGCAACCCTATGGACTGTAGCCTCCCAGGGTCCTCTGTCCATGGGATTCCAGGCAAGAATCCTGGAGTGGGTTGCCATTGCCTTCTCCAGGGGATCTTCCTGACCCAGGGATCGAACCCAGGTCTTCCACATTACAGGCAGATTCTTTATTGTCTGAGCCACCAGGGAAGCCCATCATCATACCTGAAAGTGAAAGTGAAGTCGCTCAGTCATGTCCGACTCTTTGCGACCCCATGGACTGTAGCCCACCAGGTTCCTCTGTCCATGGGATTCTCCAGGCAAGACTACTGGAGTGGGTTGCCATTTCCTTCTCCAGGGGAATCTTCCCGACCCAGGGATCGAACCCAGGTCTCCCACACTGCAGGCAGACGCTTTAACCTCTGAGCCACCAGGGAAGCCCATAGTTACATACATAGTCATCATACATAGTTACAGTGTTTAACTATGAAGTTAACATAACCCCTTAAAAGTTCTGCTCTTAGATGAAAGATCTTTTCTGCTCTTAAATGAAAGAACAAATGTCAAAAATTCATTTAACCCATTAGTGAGGAAAACAGCAGGATAACAAAACTGAAGTTATGTATAATCACTGAAATCAGAGTGCAAAGTTTGATGTCCTGCTTAATATCCTTCAGGGCAATAAAACTGTTGCCTTTGGGGTTTATCTTTTCTACTAGACAAATGATTTGCAATGTATCATTTTCTACATTAACATCAGATTTAACTCAGTCTAGGCCCCAATAGAAATAGTATTTATTCATGATAATACATAAATTATAGAAACTATTTAAAATTATTAAACATCATAAATAAGTAAATCTATAATAGAAATCACAGGTATATTTCAACAGAGCAAGGACTAGCAAGCTATGACCTGTCTCACTCACCCCAGTGGGCTAAATCCAGCCCATTAGCTATTAACAAATTTCCTGAGTGAGTGAGTGAAAGTCACTCAGTCGTGTCAGACTCTTTGCGACCCTAAGACTATACAGACCATGGAATTCTCTAGGCCAGAATACTGGAGTAGGTAGCCTTTCCCTTCTCCAGGGAATCTTCCCAATCCAGGTCTCCCGCATTGCAGGTGGATTCTTTACCAGCTGAACAGGAGGGATGCCCAAGAATACTGGAATGGGTAGCCTATTCCTTCTCCAGTGGATCCTCCTGACTCTTAGTATCAAATTTTCCTCATTAAGTCTGGTATAAGATTCTTTTGAGGTCCTGTTGCATTATGCGTACTAGTATTGACTTTAGGATTGTTATTATATGTGAAATTGGGATATAGATTTCTTTTCATGTGCTCTCTTTGTCAGAGTTTGGAATCGGGGTTATGTTAACTTCATAAATTGGATTCTGCCTTAGCTACTTTCTTCCTCAAATTACATATGTTTTCTGTTGTTCTGACTCTTCACACTAGCTTGCATAGTGCTTGACACATGGCAGGTGACCAGTAACTCTCTCTTGCTATGAAATGAAGCAGATTAGCTGTCAGGATATGGAGGGACTTCCATCCTGACAAGAAGGATGACCTTAAACTTGATGACTTTTACATTATGATCTAATAGTTTTTGAAAACATGAAATATTTTTTGTTTCCTCTAACTAAATCAAACCTTAAGGAAAATATAGTTTTCTGTATAGAATATTCATATTCTGTCATTTAATTATAGCAATTAAAAAAAATGAAACCGATATAGCAAGCAAGGTGTTTTTTATTTCTTTTTAAAAATTTTAATTTATTTGGCTGCGCCAGGTCTTAACTGTGGCATGTGGGATCTAGTTCCCTGATCAGGAATTGAACCCAGCGCCCCCTGCATTGGGAGTGTGGAGTCTTAACCACTGGACCGTCAGGGATAGTCCCTATAGCAAATCTTAGAAGTATAGCATCTTGTATACAGATATTACCTCTTCTTCTTGCTCTTCTTCCTCTTCCCCCTCCTCTTCTCCTTTTCCTTCCTTTTGGGCTTCTTTCTTCTTTTTCCTACGATTCTCAATGACTTCAGGATCCCACTGATCTCTTGTATATATGTATCCTGTACTACTGTGCTGCCTTTGCCCCGAAATTCTTTGGCATAAATCATAGTCAGGGCACTAAGGAACAACATTAATCATTACTCAAAACATTTTGAGTATGCCTTTGCTTCCTGTTCATATATTATGCAATATATAAACCCCCAAATTCCTCAAAACCCTGAGCAAATGCAGTGCTATAAATGGTATTTTGAATCAGATTTCATCACATGCCAAGAGAGGCACAAGATACAACTTTTATGTTATGGCAACACTTTTCCTTACCCAAAAGTAATACATATGAGAAAGTTTCAGAAGCTGTAGAGTAAAAAAAAAAAAAAAAAAAGAATAACAGTAGAAAGAACTAGAGAAGTAGAATAGAAAATCTGTTTAGTTAGCAGAGGTATTACAGGAGGATTTTGTCAGATTAGTTTGAAAAGGCTGAGAATGGATGAACATGGTGGGATAGCCACATTTTTTTTTTCCAACAAAAAATATGTATTTATAGTATATACTATGATATGCAGCTCTATGGATGAAATATTTCATAAAATAGCATCAATGAATGGGATCTGAAAGGTCACCTGGTTTAGTCTAATCTTATCATTTGCAAATGAGAAAACTGAATCTGGATAGTAAAAAAGGCCAAAACCAAAGTCTATGAGTGATTTCCTCATTTCAAGTGCTTCCATGTGTATAATATTTTACACAGTTCTTAAACTAAGAGGTTTAAGAACTTCTGTCAGAGAAGTAATAGAATATTAGGATTCAAACCATTTTTAGATCAGAGAGGGACTGCTCTGGCAGCATCAGGTCACAGTCATGAGGGGCAACTACAACCTGAGCCCAGCCCTTCTGCGTCATAGCCCACTCTCTGTAACTCATTGTTAATGATAAACTAAGGTCTGGGGCTGTAAAGCCTGCTCTGAGTATTTTTCAGGATAAAAACCTCTGGGTGATATTCTCTATTAGTGGTTTTAAAACATTAGAGTGTAACTCTATACAGAGGATTTTAAATAAAAGTTTCTGCTTCCCTTGTGATTTATTAAGTCTGGAGTAAGGCTCAGACATTTTAATAGACATCCTCAGTGATTCTGATGCCAACAGTTTATGCACCACACATTTGAGAAGGGGGGCAAGAAACTTTAGAACTTTTCATGCTAATATTCTGATTTCCTCTGACTACTTCTATATGGAAATGGGATGGGGATTTATTGAGGCAAGACTTTTATTTAGGCTAATTTTTCACACACAGAAGATTTCAACCCATATTGGTAATTAAAAAAAATATATGCATATTTGCCCTTATCAGCAACCTAGAATACCCACATTGTGGGTCCTTGGCAAAAGAGCAATGTGAACGGTTATCAGACAATATTTAACTTTTCTGTGGTGAGTAAAGGGTGGGGTATAAGGAGAGAGAGAGAGAGAGCATAAGAATGAGAGTCAATTATTGTTTGTGTTACTGTGGAAGGGGTGGTCATCAGGGAACATTCTGTAGAGATGATGCCCGAACTGACTTTCAAAGAATGACTATAGTTAAGCCTGCTGAAGGGACAAGAAAGTATTTCCTGTGGACAGAGCTACAGGAGCAAAAGAAGAGAGGTATGAGAAAATACAATTCAGTCCCTAAAATTGATTCATAAGTTATTTTTCCTTAACTCCTTAAAAAATTAATAACATTCCTTGAATTTAACTATCAAAAATAATGTTTATATACTCTATACTAGAAAGACATATTCTTACCTTAATATTGATTATAATATCAGGTTTCAATTTTAAATTTCTAATTAATTCTATTTGCTGCAGAGTAGTCATGGCATCCTGTGAAAGTGATGGTATTTCAGTGATAATATAGCCTGTAGAGTGAAATATAATTTTTAAAGTTTTATAATATTATCAATATCTGAAAGCAGATTTATTATTATTTATAAAAACATCATTTCTTTATTGATGGATACTAACGCTGATCTTAAAATATCTGTTGACACTTAAAATAATTAAGGTTATTGCCACATAATTAATGTGGCAATATTCAATAACTATGATAATGTTTTTCTGGCAATAAAACTATTGGGCTAGAGGAAACATCTTTAAAAATTCCAAATCAATTTATTTTAGGCACAAAAGGTGCCTAGAGAAGGAAATTCCATGCCAGCAATTCTTTACCTCATCTTAGGAAAACTCATATGATGAGTGGTAAAGGTAAATCATAGGGGTTGCATGGTATATTATTTTTCTTTCTTGAATTAATATTTCATAATAGAATATATATATATAGTGCTTCTATGGTACAAAGAGTAAAAAAAATACCCATGTAACCCTCATATAGTTTAAGAAACAACATTATTAATATGATTTTGGCTTAGTATGTTTATTGGCTTACATCCCTATCCAAAAACCTATATCTGATCATTGAAACTCACCCTTGATACTATTATCATATTAGTTTCCTTAATATATTTATTTAATATGTCACTCTCTTGTTTGAGAAACCTTTCCCTTTTTAAAAATTTATTTATTTTTTAATTGAAGGATAATTGCTTTACAGAATTTCGTTTTCTGTCAAACCTCAACATGAATCACCCGTAGGTATACATATACTCCCTCCCTTTTGAACCTCCCTCCCATCTCCCACCCCATCCCACTCCTCTATGTTGATATAGAGCCCTTGTTTGAGTTTCCTGAGCCATACAGCAGAGAAACCTTTCTCTTAATACAACAGAATAAAGTCTTGACTCTGTCACTGGAAATTAAAGGCCTTCGACACATTTTTTCTGCTGTTTTATAGAATATTTTTTCCTTGGAGGAACTGACAAATTATGGTTATTAAGCTTTGATTTTTGGCACACATTTTATAAAAAGTTAGTGGAATGAGGTTGTCAAGTGCCGCCTCTGGGACATGAAGGCTGGCATTAACCCCCTGGACTGACACACTGCGGTGCTGGGTGCTGAGGTGAAGGTGACTGCATGACTCAGCTCCAGACTGAATTCAACCCTTGCCCAGCTGACCCATCTTGATCAGATAAGTCCAGAGACCAGTCAGTCCCCAGAGATCATGCCTTTCCCCTTTAAGCAACAAGGCACTACACAAGACCTCCCTCCCATCCCCTCTGCTGCCAGCACTGCTCAGCTCTGTATATCTCAACTGGATGACAGAAAGATGCTTGGCACTCTGTTTGCAGTGCTCTCTAGCACCCTGCCCATTATCACAACCCACTGCCACTGCTCAGAGAGCTTCTCAGGCATTCCAAGTGTGACTGTTTGCAGGCATGCCAAACTTTGGGTAGACATGTATATTCGAATGAATTTCCTACTTGGTCTCTTTCCTGGTGGAACCAGCAGAAATAGCAGGTTGTTTCCATGGGGTATGGCTCTTAGTGTTCTGCCTCAGTGTTCTGAGCAATGGATTTGGGGGCTTTACCCATTGAGAGGTGGCCAGTTATCATCATATCCAGACCCCAGAAATATATTTATGGAAGAATTGTGGCAGAGATAGTTATGTTGCTTGTCTCACCATTGAAGATTTAGAGGAGTAACTTAGTTCTCTAGATCCAATTCTGGGAAGATCTCAAGGGGATACTTCTTAGAGTGGCTCAACCCACCATCAACCTCTCTAATCCCAGAGATATGTTGTAAAGATGGAAGCATGGGTGAAGATTCCACTATCCCATCCCACCTTTCCTTGACACCATTACTAAGCCCTTACACTCCATGCTTTGAAGATGGAGGAATGGTAGACCCCACACCCTTCCTTGCTGGGAAGCTCTGCATATACCATCATAGGCAAGATAGGCACTCAGCAGGCTAATGCCCAGCCTGCATCACCCCCACCAAGGGACAACTCAGATTGTTCACACTACTGCCCAGGGGAAGCCAACTGGCCCATACTATCACTTTGCCGCCGCTTTCTGGCACAGTGGGAAGAAGAAGGTATTCCCACAAAACCGAAATGGCATGCCACTGCTCTTAGGCTGAAGTGTTGAGAGATTCATGGACATCGGGTAGCCTAGTGCCCAGCCAGCCCTGATAGTTATCTCACCTCATGCCAGCCTGACATGAATGGACACACTGGTGACCAATGCCTTATAGTACCATCTACAATATGACACAGCAGAGCCGGCGCTGCCCAGACCAGGGCTGTTCATCAGTCACTTGGGAAAATGATATTTTCTGGAATATACAAAGAGAAAGCAGAGGGGGGGCTTCTTAGGGTACCCAGGAATGGACTCTTCCTCTTTCTCTTGGGTGAGGATGCAGCTCATGGAATCTGATTTTGGCTCAAGGCCAACACATCATGACAGGCTGTGAATAAAAGGTTTATAACTAATAGATAATGTAAAGTTTTGTTTTTTTCTTTAATAGTGATAGATGCTCCAAGTATAAAAGGGCTCTGGTACAGAAAAACATTGACTGGATCTGGCAACACTTTACTGTGCAGGGTTCCTGGCAGCACATGTCCATCTTTGGGATTTTGGAATCATCCATCACCCAGCCTCACCCAGGCCCTGACCCAAGTTAATCTCTATTTTGAAAGCCCTTCACTTTCAATGTCGCTTCTACCATCTACCAGGCTGCTGGATAAGACCAAACATCAGAAAGAATCCTTGCTTAGCAGAGAGTTTCAAACTGTGTTTAGCAAAGTGCTAGGTTCCAAAGAAATTTCTCTGCGGCTGCTGTAGGATGGGTGAGGGGAGGCTGGGTAGCTGGGTAGAAGGGACTCGACATCCTGCCTTCACTATAGCCTTTAAATGAGCCCAGTTGTGCATGCCTAGACTGAGGCCATGCACTTGCATGCTGATATTATGGCCCTCCGGCTCAAGAATTATTATACGACTGACTTTTCCTCTGCCAGCTCCCAGGACCAGTACCAGTGTATCAGAAGTCTAGGGAAAAGAGGAATACATTGAATGATACCAGGGGGTGTAACTGGCAAAATTCAGAAGCTTAGGAAACTCAAAGACAAATAACCAGTTTCTTCAGCATAAAAGACACAAGATGCTAGACAGAAGTACGGGCAATTTATAGATTAAAAGGGAATTGTGACACATGAAGCAATAGCAATATGTGAAACCTGGTTGGTTGGATCCTGCTTCAAACAAACAAACAGACAACAAACTAAAGCCAACTAGAAAAAAAGTGTATGAGGTACAGGGTGAAATTTGAGCACAGATGGGTTAGTAGATGAATTATTATTAATTTTTAGGTATGATAATGGTAATATAATAAAATTTAAAGGAATTCTTATCTTTTTGAGATATAAACGAAAACATTTACAGATGACATGATATGGATTAGCTTCAAAGTAAAGTTGGTTGGGGGAGGGGTATAGTCAGAAGTATGAATAAATAAGACTGGACAAGAGTTGTCATTGTTGAAGCTGGGTGATAGACACATGGGGGATTTTATACCAGTCTCTCTATTTTCATTTGACATTTTCCATAATAAGTCAGAAAGTTTATGAACATTATGAATGGCAAGCTGAGTAGATTTATTTTTCTAATGTTTCTTTTTTTCCTTTCTCTTTTTGCCGGTATTTACAGTTTATGCCATCTTTTTGTGACTAAGTAAGTCATTCTAAATTTTCTTAAGAGGTAAGGTGAAGTAATGGAGAAGGCAATGGCACCCCACTCCAGTACTCCTGCCTGGAAAATCCCATGGATGGAGGAGCCTGGTAGGCTGCAGTCCATGGGGTCGCTAAGAGTCGGACATGACTGAGCAACTTCACTTTCCCTTTTCACTTTCATGCATTGGAGAAGGAAATGGCAACCCACTCCAGTGTTCTTGCCTGGAGAATCCCAGGCATGGNAAATATAATTTTTAAAGTTTTATAATATTATCAATATCTGAAAGCAGATTTATTATTATTTATAAAAACATCATTTCTTTATTGATGGATACTAACGCTGATCTTAAAATATCTGTTGACACTTAAAATAATTAAGGTTATTGCCACATAATTAATGTGGCAATATTCAATAACTATGATAATGTTTTTCTGGCAATAAAACTATTGGGCTAGAGGAAACATCTTTAAAAATTCCAAATCAATTTATTTTAGGCACAAAAGGTGCCTAGAGAAGGAAATTCCATGCCAGCAATTCTTTAACTCATCTTAGGAAAACTCATATGATGAGTGGTAAAGGTAAATCATAGGGGTTGCATGGTATATTATTTTTCTTTCTTGAATTAATATTTCATAATAGAATATATATATATAGTGTTTCTATGGTACAGAGAGTAAAAAAAATACCCATGTAACCCTCATACAGTTTAAGAAACAACATTATTAATATGATTTTGGCTTAGTATGTTTATTGGCTTACATCCCTATCCAAAAACCTATATCTGATCATTGAAATTCACCCTTGATACCATTATCATATTAGTTTCCTTAATATATTTATTTAATATGTCACTCTCTTGTTTGAGAAACCTTTCCCTTTTTAAAAATTTATTTATTTTTTAATTGAAGGATAATTGCTTTACAGAATTTCGTTTTCTGTCAAACCTCAACATGAATCACCCGTAGGTATACATATACTCCCTCCCTTTTGAACCTCCCTCCCATCTCCCACCCCATCCCACTCCTCTAAGTTGATATAGAGCCCTTGTTTGAGTTTCCTGAGCCATACAGCAGAGAAACCTTTCTCTTAATACAACAGAATAAAGTCTTGACTCTGTCACTGGAAATTAAAGGCCTTCGACACATTTTTTCTGCTGTTTTATAGAATATTTTTTCCTTGGAGGAACTGACAAATTATGGTTATTAAGCTTTGATTTTTGGCACACATTTTATAAAAAGTTAGTGGAATGAGGTTGTCAAGTGCCGCCTCTGGGACATGAAGGCTGGCATTAACCCCCTGGACTGACACACTGCGGTGCTGGGTGCTGAGGTGAAGGTGACTGCATGACTCAGCTCCAGACTGAATTCAACCCTTGCCCAGCTGACCCATCTTGATCAGATAAGTCCAGANGAATGAGGTTGTCAAGTGCCGCCTCTGGGACATGAAGGCTGGCATTAACCCCCTGGACTGACACACTGCGGTGCTGGGTGCTGAGGTGAAGGTGACTGCATGACTCAGCTCCAGACTGAATTCAACCCTTGCCCAGCTGACCCATCTTGATCAGATAAGTCCAGAGACCAGTCAGTCCCCAGAGATCATGCCTTTCCCCTCTAAGCAACAAGGCACTACACAAGACCTCCCTCCCATCCCCTCTGCTGCCAGCACTGCTCAGCTCTGTATATCTCAACTGGATGACAGAAAGATGCTTGGCACTCTGTTTGCAGTGCTCTCTAGCACCCTGCCCATTATCACAACCCACTGCCACTGCTCAGAGAGCTTCTCAGGCATTCCAAGTGTGACTGTTTGCAGGCATGCCAAACTTTGGGTAGACATGTATATTCGAATGAATTTCCTACTTGGTCTCTTTCCTGGTGGAACCAGCAGAAATAGCAGGTTGTTTCCATGGGGTATGGCTCTTAGTGTTCTGCCTCAGTGTTCTGAGCAATGGATTTGGGGGCTTTACCCATTGAGAGGTGGCCAGTTATCATCATATCCAGACCCCAGAAATATATTTATGGAAGAATTGTGGCAGAGATAGTTATGTTGCTTGTCTCACCATTGAAGATTTAGAGGAGTAACTTAGTTCTCTAGATCCAATTCTGGGAAGATCTCAAGGGGATACTTCTTAGAGTGGCTCAACCCACCATCAACCTCTCTAATCCCAGAGATATGTTGTAAAGATGGAAGCATGGGTGAAGATTCCACTATCCCATCCCACCTTTCCTTGACACCATTACTAAGCCCTTACACTCCATGCTTTGAAGATGGAGGAATGGTAGACCCCACACCCTTCCTTGCTGGGAAGCTCTGCATATACCATCATAGGCAAGATAGGCACTCAGCAGGCTAATGCCCAGCCTGCATCACCCCCACCAAGGGACAACTCAGATTGTTCACACTACTGCCCAGGGGAAGCCAACTGGCCCATACTATCACTTTGCCGCCGCTTTCTGGCACAGTGGGAAGAAGAAGGTATTCCCACAAAACCGAAATGGCATGCCACTGCTCTTAGGCTGAAGTGTTGAGAGATTCATGGACATCGGGTAGCCTAGTGCCCAGCCAGCCCTGATAGTTATCTCACCTCATGCCAGCCTGACATGAATGGACACACTGGTGACCAATGCCTTATAGTACCATCTACAATATGACACAGCAGAGCCGGCGCTGCCCAGACCAGGGCTGTTCATCAGTCACTTGGGAAAATGATATTTTCTGGAATATACAAAGAGAAAGCAGAGGGGGGCTTCTTAGGGTACCCAGGAATGGACTCTTCCTCTTTCTCTTGGGTGAGGATGCAGCTCATGGAATCTGATTTTGGCTCAAGGCCAACACATCATGACAGGCTGTGAATAAAAGGTTTATAACTAATAGATAATGTAAAGTTTTGTTTTTTTCTTTAATAGTGATAGATGCTCCAAGTATAAAAGGGCTCTGGTACAGAAAAACATTGACTGGATCTGGCAACACTTTACTGTGCAGGGTTCCTGGCAGCACATGTCCATCTTTGGGATTTTGGAATCATCCATCACCCAGCCTCACCCAGGCCCTGACCCAAGTTAATCTCTATTTTGAAAGCCCTTCACTTTCAATGTCGCTTCTACCATCTACCAGGCTGCTGGATAAGACCAAACATCAGAAAGAATCCTTGCTTAGCAGAGAGTTTCAAACTGTGTTTAGCAAAGTGCTAGGTTCCAAAGAAATTTCTCTGCGGCTGCTGTAGGATGGGTGAGGGGAGGCTGGGTAGCTGGGTAGAAGGGACTCGACATCCTGCCTTCACTATAGCCTTTAAATGAGCCCAGTTGTGCATGCCTAGACTGAGGCCATGCACTTGCATGCTGATATTATGGCCCTCCGGCTCAAGAATTATTATACGACTGACTTTTCCTCTGCCAGCTCCCAGGACCAGTACCAGTGTATCAGAAGTCTAGGGAAAAGAGGAATACATTGAATGATACCAGGGGGTGTAACTGGCAAAATTCAGAAGCTTAGGAAACTCAAAGACAAATAACCAGTTTCTTCAGCATAAAAGACACAAGATGCTAGACAGAAGTACGGGCAATTTATAGATTAAAAGGGAATTGTGACACATGAAGCAATAGCAATATGTGAAACCTGGTTGGTTGGATCCTGCTTCAAACAAACAAACAGACAACAAACTAAAGCCAACTAGAAAAAAAGTGTATGAGGTACAGGGTGAAATTTGAGCACAGATGGGTTAGTAGATGAATTATTATTAATTTTTAGGTATGATAATGGTAATATAATAAAATTTAAAGGAATTCTTATCTTTTTGAGATATAAACGAAAACATTTACAGATGACATGATATGGATTAGCTTCAAAGTAAAGTTGGTTGGGGGAGGGGTATAGTCAGAAGTATGAATAAATAAGACTGGACAAGAGTTGTCATTGTTGAAGCTGGGTGATAGACACATGGGGGATTTTATACCAGTCTCTCTATTTTCATTTGACATTTTCCATAATAAGTCAGAAAGTTTATGAACATTATGAATGGCAAGCTGAGTAGATTTATTTTTCTAATGTTTCTTTTTTTCCTTTCTCTTTTTGCCGGTATTTACAGTTTATGCCATCTTTTTGTGACTAAGTAAGTCATTCTAAATTTTCTTAAGAGGTAAGGTGAAGTAATGGAGAAGGCAATGGCACCCCACTCCAGTACTCCTGCCTGGAAAATCCCATGGATGGAGGAGCCTGGTAGGCTGCAGTCCATGGGGTCGCTAAGAGTCGGACATGACTGAGCAACTTCACTTTCCCTTTTCACTTTCATGCATTGGAGAAGGAAATGGCAACCCACTCCAGTGTTCTTGCCTGGAGAATCCCAGGCATGGTGGAGCCTGGTGGGCTGCCGTCTATGGGGTCGCACAGAGTTGGACACGACTGAAGCGACTTAGCAGCAGCAGCAGCAGCAAGATGAAGTAAAGAAAAAACAAAAAGATATTTGCCTATATACTTTTAGATATAGTCTTCAGTTTCAATCATTATACTTTTTGAGGTAATTTAATGACCTATGCTGGAATTCTGTGATTGTCTTTTTTACCTTTTTATTCATTTTACTTTCCTCATTCTGAGTGCTTTTCCTAAGTTCATTCTCTTTGTTGGAGGAGGGAATGGCAACCCACTCCAGTATTCTTGCCTGGAGAACCCCCACGGACAGAGAAGCCTGGCGGGCTACAGTCCATGGAGTCACAAAGAGTCCTACTTGACTGCGCGACTAAACACATTCTCTTTATTACTGATCAGTACATAGTTAAATGGATGGATAGATAAAGTGTATTTATATGAAATAAAAGAGATGATATGTGGATATATTAATATATTTATGTATTAAATAGTTGATTCTGTATATATAGATCTTTTTTCATATAGATATAGATTATATATCTATCATCTACATCTCTGGCCACTGATCAAAATCGACTGCAACTAACTATATATGTACACACACACACACATATATATAGTCTTCAGTGAGAAGTCTGCTGTTGCTATTTCCACTATTGATTTTCATTGTACTGCACTTTATTTGTGCCCCTGTATTCTTAATAGTCACAGCGCCCTCTCTTAATGTACTGAGACTATAAAGCAGATCTCTGTATTTTTTTCTCTCATTCAGTAAATCTCTTTCAGGTGGATGATTTTCTCCCAAACATATCTTTATTCTTCTTTCTTCTTTGGCAAATGCCATAGAGTTTGCCCTTTTCCTTTTAGTCATTCTGAACTTAAGTAGTCTGTCTTGGGAAATTAGGTCCAAAGTCCCAGTTCAGCATCTGTTTGAGCACAGAGAGATTTCTTGGGTCCAGAGTCAGAGGGTAGACTGGATAGAGGCTGAAGCCTGCAAGTATCTGGAGCCAGAGGATAAGTTGGTGTCATTCTAGTTCCCATTTCTGTCTTATGAGTGAGTGTGGATTAATGCAGAGAAACCTACCCATTGACAGGGCTTATAGGAAAGCAGTTAGCAGAGGCTGTCGGCACTTCATGAAGAGCCACAGAGGTTACTGATGCTTTTGCTGGATAACACGTTGATAAAAGAAGGCTGAATCACATAAACTTAAAATTTGAAAACAAATGTAGATTCTGAAGACCAAAAACAAGTAAACAAGCAAATAAAACTATCACAGTTACTCAGCTGAATTCAGACTCTGGGTTTCCTGTGCCAGGGGAAAAAATAAAGAGTGCAACTCTAGGGATTATTTGTGCCTCAGGTAAACCATGAGTCTTAAGGTTGCTCTGAGAGCTAACGATGTATAAAAATGAACATACCAAAGTGAGAGACTTCTGAGGAGTTCAGCTTCTCCAACATTAACTTTGTTACAAGTTCATCTGGAATGCTTTGGCCACTGATCAGCATTGACTGCAACTAAGAACAAGCATAGATATCGTATATGACTGTATAATGTACATGTGATACACAGCTTTTAAAGAAATCATAACAGTTTTGAAATTTAGATTTACCATAGCTCCCGTTACAGTGTCACTGGCAATCTGTTCTTCCAAAACTGGTAAAGCTAAAATAAGAATTCAGAATATTAGCACAAATTGATCTGAGAATTTTCAAGTAAGAAACATATTTGTGTGTTTTTAACTAGTAACACAGATTGATCTTTGTGTCACTTTACAGTTTACAAAGTACATTTATACTCATTATATCATCTAAGTCTATCTAAAGTACAAGGTAGCGGAATGTATTCCATAAACAACTTCTCTCTGACATTCACCCAGCTAAAAGATTCTGGGGAAGCTAACTTCCCAAACACCTTTGCACCTTGCATGCTTGTGCTCTGTGTAGTATACCAGGGAATACGGATGAAATGAGGTTGTATATGACAGTGATTTGGAAATTAGAAAGTATTATACACCCCACTCCAGTACTCTTGCCTGGAAAATTCCATGGATGGAGGAGCCTGGTAGGCTGCAGTCCATGGGGTCGCTAAGAGTCGGACATGACTGAGCGACTTCACTTTCACTTTTCACTTTCATGCATTGGAGAAGGAAATGGCAACCCACTCCAGCGTTCTTGTCTGGAGAATCCCAGGGACGGTGGAGCCTGGTGGGCTGCAGTCTGTGGGGTCGCACAGAGTCGGATACGACTGAAGTGACTTAGCAGCAGTGGCATACAAAGTATACACTAGCATTAACATTACTAGTCCAGATACTTTTATAACCATGCATAGTTATATCTATGGCCCATTAACTTTGCACACTGATTGTATAAAAGGAAATTATACATCCAGAAATGTTAAAAATAGATAAAACTCTGAAATTAGTCTAGGAAAAAGGGGTCCTGAGGGTGAAATTCTAATGACTTGGTTCCTTTGTAAGAGGAGATATTTAATCCCATGATGAAAGATATTCTAGGACAAGAATGACAGGGGCATAACCTAGGGGAGGACCCAGGAACCTATGATGTCCCTATCTGCTGTTAATCTATGATAAGTTTGGTGCTTTTTAAGATTTCCTACAAGTGGATTTTCTTTTGATAAAGAAAAAGGGGACATTTTTAAACTTTTGGGTTTGTTTGTGTTACGTGTTAATAAACTGTTCTCCCTCCAATGGTACCAGATCACCATTTCACTAACAGCATGTGAAATGCTCATTTGACAACATTCTTACCAACAATGATAGTAGAAACTGTAAGGATTCACTGCCAATCTATTCAGCAAATATGGATCAGATTATTTACATTAGCATTTCTTTGAATAATAACAAAGTTAAACTTTTTCGTATATTTGTCCGTTTTTATTTCTACTTTTATGAATTATAGCTTCATTCTTTTGCTTATTTTTCTATTAAGGCATAAATGGTTTTATTGATTAAAAGAATATGTATGTACAAAGATACAAATCCCTGTCTTATATATTGCAAAGAATGAAAAGTGAATTACAAATGATAAAAAATAAAATTAATCACTGAAGATAATTCAGTCCTGGGAAATCTTCCCATGAGTAGCTGTGAGAGTTCCATCTCTTCTCATCTTTCATAGGGAGATACCCACAACACATGTATCCCCATTCTTTCTAAATTATGCAATTAGAGAACTGGAGGCAGTAGAATGGAGTCAAAGATGTTTCATAAACATCTTAAATTCTATGACCAAAATTAAGACTAACAAAAGGGCAAAACATGTTTGATGCTATTTTAAAGATAACATTAAACAGGGTTGGTAGTGATGTCTTATAAAGCAAATACAGCAAATAATCATAGACTCCAGATAGTAAGTAGATGAGCGTATGGGGGTTCATTGTATAATCCTTTATATTTTAATGCATATTTGAAAGTTTTCATAATAAAATATTGGGGGAAAAGGTAAAATTTACCTTCTACACGAATACATTTCCATGCCTGTGTTATCTGTTGGGCTAATGTTGTCTTCCCAACCCCCTTAAAAAGAAAGACATTATGTAAAACCAAAGAGAATAGCTATTTGCCAACAAAATACAATTTTTAAAGATTATATTAATAGGTACTACAATTACATAAATATTATCAAGTAAAAATTTTTCCACACAATAAATAAACAATAGACCGTAGGTATGAAATATTTATAGCTTCATTTATCTCTGTTAACTGTTCCACTTGTCACATTTTGTGAAGTGATTTAAGTTTTTTTTTTAATTAAGAAAATAGTCCTGAAACCAGGAAGGTGTACTGTAATGGTATTCTAGCTATTGCACTCTTCAATTGTTAAATTTTATAATTCTGAACATAAATCATTGTGATAATATTGAGATTCATCATTTTATTTCCTTCCTAAAGCTTATGACTGTGAATGACTAAATGTAAAGACTTCCTCATAGTAACTTTCAAGAGTAAAAACTTGCTTCTTAATAGACATCTTTGAGAAGTATCATGCTGCTGCTGCTAAGTCGCTTCAGTCGTGCCCGACTCTGTGCGACCCCATAGATGGCAGCCCACCAGGCTCCCCCATCCCTGGGATTCTCTAGGCAAGAACACTGGAGTGGGTTGCCATTTCCTTCTCCAATGCATGAAAGTGAAAAGTCAAAGTGAAGTTGCTCGGTTATGTCCAACTCTTCACGACCCCATGGACTACAGCCTACCAGGCTCCTCCATCCATGGGATTTTCCAGGCAAGAGTACTGCAGTGGGGTGCCATTGCCTTCTCCAGAGAAGTATCATAGTTTAGATAAAAGCTCACTTTAATGAAGTAATGTTTACATCTGATTGCTTCCACTGTTGACTTTTAAAACTCCATTATGTTTTTAGAAACATAATAAAAGTTATTGGAAACATTTCTTGACTCTGTCCCAGGGTCTGTAGAAAAGCAAGTCAAGAACTGGGTTCAGTCCTGACTCTGCTATTCCAGAGAGGCTTTTATATTAACCACCTCAGGCCCTTGAACGGTAGCTACCAACCAGCTCAGTGGCTGAAAATAGTTCTCAGGTAGAGGTCCTCACTAGAGCTGCCTAGGAAGGAAAGCTATCTTACAACAGCCACTCTTGGTTCCTTCTTGTTTTATGGAAAACTGACACATAGGTCCACTAACAACCTGTGGGTGAAGATGAAGCACAGTCCCTCTCAGGAGCTTGAGACACTGATGGGAGAATCTTCTGTTTGTCTCTTTAGTGTCCTGCCTTCACATATCCAGAGAGCCTCACAGCAAACTTCACAGAAATTTTATGTGAAAATTGAGTGTGAAATAACTTTGGATCACATACTGTTAATAACTGTCACAGAGCAGTGCTTTGATGAGTTAATTTTTCATATTATAAAAGCAAAGATAAATATAACTTGGGTTTCTTTTCAGTAATAGTGTACAAGAGGAGAGAAAGTTACAATTTACAACCAGTACTATATCAGAGTTCAAGTCATACAATGAAAGTCTAAAAAACAATAAAAAAAATTAGCACATTATGTGGTTTTCATTCTTATATGGTAACATTAGATTATGACTTTAAAACTTTTAAATTACATTAAATAATAAGTTAGAAGAGATAACTTACTGGTTTCCCAAATACAACAAAGCAAACAGGTTTAGACAACATAAAGTTTATGTCAGCTTCATCTTCGTTAAATATATCCACAAAAGGATGCTTTTCTGTCTTCGCTTGAGAAGTCATAATACAAAACACTATAGTAAGAAAGAGTAAGATTGTTAAAGTGCCTAATTTAGGAGAAATAGGCAGGCAGGTTGGGGAGAACTAGAATATTCTGTGAATTTACTAAGCTCAGAAGCCATTCCACTTCAATGAGAGATGGGTTTTGTCAGTAATGGCAAATAAGTTAAACTGACCTATTAAAACAATACTTGGTTCATAGTTTGAGACAGAAAGCAAAAGCCAATATATGTTACATAAAAGACACCTAAAATAGTCTCTTTGAAAGACTAAATTAAGGAAAAAATAAACATATGTACATATACACATAAATGTTTTGATGTGTGTATTCTATTGAAGGTCAAATTAGTGTACACACAATCATCCAAAAACAGCTCAATAGCAGACACTTAAAAATATCAAATTAAATGCTATATGTATACACACATAAAAATTTGTCTATGGGTATGTATGTAGGGCCTACTAGTGGCTCTAAAGGAAATCCTAATGGAAATGATGTAGAACTGAAAAACAATGAAACTAATATATAACAAAATGTATAAGCTTACGATTTAAGAAGTTAGAAAAAGAAAAATAGGAAAAATGTTTTTAAATTAATAAATTAGAAAATAAACATTATAAAAAGAAGGTCAACAAAGCTAAATAGTGGTATTTTGAAAAGATTTACAAATAAAAAACCCTATCAAGATTGATCAAGAACAGATGATAGAAAGCACAGACAATATTAGACATTAGTTTCTTAGAGGTGTGTTTTCTCACATCTCACAACTAAGATTTTCCTATGTTTTTGTTTCTTATTTCTTTCATTATAGTCAGAGAATGTTCTCCATGTTATGATAATTCTTTGAAATTTGTCGAGTCTTGTCTTATGGGCTAGCACATGATAAATTTTTTTAAAATTCCCTAAATCTTTGAGAAGAAGAAACAATTTATATTTGTTTGATGTAGTATTCTTGAAATGTTGACATCGTTTGTGAATTTCATTGGTTAAGTCTTCCATAATGCTTACTGATTTACTGTCTACTTGATCAAACAATATTAGACATAGAAGGAAGCAAAATAGAGAAAATAATGCTACAGATAGATAATAAGATGCTATCATAAAGTTATCCCAAATAAATTTGAACACTTAAGCAAAACTGACATTACTAGAAAAATCAGCTTCTTAAGAAAAAGAGAAAAACTTGAGTGTTTCTATAATTATTAAAGAAATGGAATCAGTAACTATAAGTCTTCCCACAAGGAAATCAGATGGTTTTATTGAAGTGCTCTAAGTCTTATAATTATACAGACAGTCTTTCAGAAAAATGATAAAGTAGAGACTTCTTACATCAGTTTATGGGTCTCATATAACCTCCATACCTAAACCAGAGAATAGTGCAAAAAAGCAAAATTATATGCCTATTTCATTCATGAACAAGATTCTTAAAAATCCTAATCAAAGTATTAGCAAGTTGAATTTAGCAATATATGAAGAAGATAAGATTACACTAAGTTGGGTTTCCCCAGGAATTCAAGGACAGTTTAATATGGGAAAATTAATTTTCATATTAAAATAAATTTAAAAACTATATGATCATCTTAATAGAAGTATGAAATAATTCAGCACCCTTTAATGATCGCTAAAAGATAAATCTCTTACCAACTAAGAATAGAAGTTCTTTTATTGGTAAAGTGTATGACAAAAAGATAACCATTATATCTAATGATTAAATACTTAAAATACTCTTTTTTAAGACAAAACTGTAATTATTTCCAGATGATATGATTGTTTACATAGAAAACTCAAATATACCACAGATAAATTTTAATAATAATCCAGTTTGCTGAATTCACAATCATTATACAAAATTCAGTTGTATTTCTATAAATCAAAAATAGCTAGAAAGTGTAACCAAAGACAGATATGACTTAGCAGCAAAAACATAAACTAATAATTTAATTAGGATTAAACAGAACAAAAGTTATATAAGCCCTTTATGGAAAAGTTATAAAACCTTATGAAAATATTTTAATGAGCAGACTTTCCATGAAAGATGGACCAAAACTTTGTCCTAGTGGTCTGGGAAACTGCTCATGGAACCATGAAAAATGGCTTAGAGGGGAATATATGTGTGTGTGTGCGCTCAGTCGACTTCAGTTGTGTTCGACTCTTTGTGACTCCATGGACAGTAGCCCACCAGGTTCCTCTGTCCATGGAATTATCCAGGCAAGAACACTGGAGTGGGTTGTTATTTCCCTTTCCAGGGGATCTTCCCAGCCCAGGGATTGAACCTCATCTCCTGCGTCTCCTGCACTGCAGGTAGAGTCTTTACCACTGAGGCACTGGGGAAGCCAGAGGGGACTATATCCTTCCAGGTAAATGTGATATGGCTACATTTTCTGTGGAAGTTAAGAATATTCGAATAGGCTTAAAATACCAATATTATTTTAAGATGGCAATATGAAACAAGAAATATTACTAATATATTAAAAAACTGAGATGAAAACTTCATGAACTAAAGGCCTGAAATTTCAAGATTAGAAAAAAAAAATACCATGAAAATCAGTATAAAATGTAGTTGTAAAGGGGAAAATGCATCTAAATGTTTTCAAGAGATCATGCATTTATTAAGGAGTCTCCATAAAATACAGTAAAATCAAGGCCCTAAAGCCTGGGATGGAGATATGTAGGTGGATGTCTAAGTACCTTGAGTCTTGAACCCCAAATGCTCTGCATTAACAGAAGTAGTTTTCTCATATCTGGAAAAGAGCAGCTTCTCCTTGCCTCACCTGAGGCAGATGCCTCAGAAAACAAGCTTGACCTTTACAAGGTCTACCTTTATTTTCTCTCATAACTTCTAGAGCAGTAACTGGGGTTATGTGTCAGCCCAGTCCAACTGGAGGCACTGGACAGGAAGAAAGTTATGCAACTGAATAGCTCAGGGCCTCAACAGGAACCAGGAGAAAATGCCTAGGAAAGATCTTGAGGGTGCCAGGTGGGGGGAATGTAGACTGGATAGGAGTTGGTTGATATGTGGGCTCTCTCATACTTCTCATAGTCTAACATCCTAGCTAGGACACCTAATTGTCACTGCTGGTAAGGTTACTTGATGCTTGGGAAAAACCAATAGACTATAGTAAATGAGGTGAAAATGCCAGATTGCCTTAGAGGGCATAGAGAAAGATGTTAAATACTCATGGAAGTGACATGTTAAATAGATTTTTTATGTTAGGCCAGAGAACCATGAGCCAAATCTACTCTTTAGGATGGCCAGAGTATACTCTACTCATTATGACGTTAAAGAATGAGCTAGTAAGGAGGCACTATTTTCATTAAGAAGCTCAGAGGTGGCTGTCCTTTTGGGGGGCCAGGATTTAAGGTAAGGGGGAGGCTGCTATGATACTGGTTTCTCGTGTGTCAGAGGGGCTGACAGGGTCTGGAAGAGCAAAGGCCAGGTGGTAGCAACTGACTGTCAGAAACAAAGTAGGCATAATTACTACACTGGGCAGCAAACCCAGAATGGGAACAAATAGGACTCACAGAGATCTATGGCAGTGTTGATTAACATGGACTTTCTAGGGGTGAGACAGATAAACAGTCAATGGAAATGTTGATTACCTTACATTTCTAAAATGACACAGGGCAAATGAACCAAAGGCTGATGTCAGTAGCCACAGTGGAAGTCATGATTCCTTGTCCATGATTCCAGAGCCAATTTACCAAAGGGAAGGCAAGGAGCCCTTGAGGATGGAGCCTACAAACTCCATAACAAGTACTGATAATAGGGATCACCCAGCCCTTCTCCAAGAGAACCTACAACCATTAAGAGAAATAGACACTCTGGATATAGGAATATTCTTTCACAAGCTATAGGACACAGGGTCTGAGCTGACATTAACACCAGCAGATCCAAAATGCCATCATAGCTTCCTGTTAGAATCAGGGCAAATGGAGAACCAGTGACAAATGGGGCCTTGGCTCAAGGCTGTCTATCTTACAGTGCATCCAAAGTGTCTGCAGGATCACTCAGTGGTTATTTTCATGATTCTTGAGTGCATAACAGGGACTGCAGCTGGCAAAACCTTCACTGGGGTACGCTACCTGTAGAGTAAGGGCCACTGTGTAGAAAAGGGCAAGTGGAAACTCCTGAAACTGCACACTCATTCCTTAGCTTCTGGCCAAGATAAACAATAGTAAATCATTCTGAATGAAATGGAAGAGTGCTACCCCCAAACTGTTTAAAAGATGCATCATATCATTGTATCGGAGAAGGCAATGGCAACCTACTCCAGTACTCTTGCCTGGAAAATCCCATGGACGGAGGATCCTGGTAGGCTGCAGTCCATGGGGTCGTGAAGAGTCAGACACAACCGAAGCGACTTAGCAGCAGCAGCCGCATGTTGTTGTATAGTTGCTCAGTTGTGTCTGACTCTTTTGTGACCCCATGGACTGTAGCCCACCAGACTCCTCTGTTCATGGGATTTCCCAGGCAAGAATACTGGAGTGGATTGCCATTTCCTCCTTCAGTGGATCTTCCCAACCCAGGGATCGAAGTTGTGTCTCCTGCATTGGAAAGTGAATTCTTTACCACTGAGCCTCCNTGACCCCATGGACTGTAGCCCACCAGACTCCTCTGTTCATGGGATTTCCCAGGCAAGAATACTGGAGTGGATTGCCATTTCCTCCTTCAGTGGATCTTCCCAACCCAGGGATCGAAGTTGTGTCTCCTGCATTGGAAAGTGAATTCTTTACCACTGAGCCTCCAGAGAAGCCTTTAAAAGATGAACAGTCCTGTTTAATTCTGTAGTCTGAATTTCTGCAAAAACCAGACAGATCATGACAGATAATATTGGGCCACTGTAAACTTAACCAAGGGGCAGCCCTAATTTCAACTGCTGTGCAGAGCCCTTTTTCTAGAGGGACACGGTTTCTTGTACTTGATATGTAGCCACTCAACTGGAAAATGTATTTTTTTCAATACACACCAAGGAGGAGGGTCAGAAGCAGTTTGTATTTACATAGAACAGTCAGCAGTGGATATTTAGTCTTACCCAGGATTCTCCTGCTCTTTGTAACAAATATAGTACAAAGGGGTCTTGTTGATCCACAGTGTTGACAATACCAGGCCTGGTGAGCAGGAAATAGTCAGTGTTCTAGATGCCCTCATAAGATATATGAGCAGCAAAAAGTGGGAAATAAACCTTTAAAGACTCAAGAACCTGTTATAATATATTGGTGCAGTTTTCGAAGGCCAGTGGCCAGTCGTCTGGGGCATTCTGAGACATTCTCTCCAATGTAAAGTACAAATTACTATACCTTATATCTTCTACTTCTAAAAGGGAGGTGCAATATTTTGTAAGTGTCTTTAGTTTTTGGAGGCAGCATGTAAAACATTTGGGAATACTGTTCTGATTCACTTAAGGGGTGACTTGGAAAGCTGTCACCTTGGGCTTCCCAGGTGTTGCTAGTGGTAAAGAACCTGCCTGCCAATGCAGGAGATGTAAGAGGCTTGGGTTCGATCCCTGGGTTGGGAAGATCCCCTGGAGGAGGGCATGGCAACCCACTACAACATTCTCACCTGGAGAATCCCATGGATAGAGGAGACTGGTGGGCTGCAGTCCGTAGGATCGCAAAGAGTTGGACATGATTGAAGCGTGGAATCCCTCCTTGGAAAGCTATCAGTTTTCAGTGGGGCCAATAGCCAATTGCCAACATTTGTATGATTGTAGAGAAAGCAAGGGAATTCCAGAAAAACACCTACTTCTGCTGCATTAACTATGTTAAAGCCTTTGGCTGTGCGGATCACAACAAACTGTTGAAAATTCTTAAAGAGATGGGAATACCAGACCACCTTACCTCACTCCTGAGAAACCCGAATGTGGGTCAAGAAGCAACAGTTAAAACAGGACATGGAACAACGGACTGGTTCAAAATTGGGAAAGGGATATGTCAAGGCTGTATATTGTTACCCTGCTTATTCAACTTATATGTAGAGCACATTATGGAAATGCCTGGCTGAATGTCTCAAGCTGGAATCAAGATCATCAACAACCTCAGGTATGCAGATGACACTACTCTAATGCAGAAATGAAGAGGAACTAAAGAGCCTCTTGATGAAGGTGAAAAAGAGTGTGAAAAAGCTCACTTAAAACTCAACATTCAAAAATTAAGATCATGGCATCCAGTCCCATCACTTCGTGGGAAATAGATGGGGAAACAATGGAAACAGTGACAGACTATTGTTTTGGGCTCCAAAATCACTGCGGGTGGTGACTGCAGCCATGAAATTAAAAGACACTTGCTCCTTGGAAGAAAAGCTATGACAAACCTAGACAGCATATTAAAAGCAGACATTAGTTTGCCAACAAAGGTCTGTCTAGTTAGAGCTAGGCAGGGGTTTTTCCAGTAGTCATGTATGGATGTGAGAGTTGGGCTATAAAGAAAGCTGAGCGCTGAAGAATTGATGCTTTTGAACTGTGGTGGTTGGAGAAGACTCTTGAGTCCCTTGGACTGCAAGGAGATCATACCTGTCAGTCCTAAAGGAAATCAGTCCTGAATATTCATTGGAAGGACTGATGCTGAAATGGAACCTGATGCAAAGAACTGACTCATTGGAAAAGACCCTGATGCTGGAAAAGATTGAAGGCAGGAGGAGAAGGGGATGACAGAGGATGAGATGGTTGGATGGCATCACCGACTCGATGGACATGAGTTTGAGCAAGCTCTGGGAGTTGGTGATGGACAGGCAAGTCCGGTGTGGCTGCAGGCCATGGAGTGGGTTGCAAAGAGTCGGACACAACTGAGCAACTGAAGGGAACACACTTAGCAGTTGGAAAATCCTCTAGCAGTGAGTTCTGCGATTAACAGGGGGCCCATCTCCTGGGAAACCTAGCACTTCTACCTAGGCTAGGTTAGCTGCTATTCCAGTACATCTAACACCCACAGTAGGTGCTCAGTAAATATTTGCGGAATGAAGACATTATCCCCTGAAAACGGAAGTGGGTTTAAAAAGCGGGATTTATGGAGATTCCAGTTTAGTTTTGCAAGAAAAGGCACAGGTTTGGCGTCCCCGCAGGAGGTGGAAATCCATTCATGCGACACCAACATGCATCTGAGAGGTGAATTTCGACCCCTACTTACCTGGGCTCAGCGGACCCCGGCAGACCCCACGGGTTGGCCGCAGCCGGCTCCCTGGACGGTCTGTTGAGCGGTTGCCAAGGGATCTGTTGAGCGGTTGCCGAGGGAACCCAAGGCCGAGAAGCGCGCAAAGCCTCTTGGGGGGCGGGACCTATGGATGGGGGTCTATGATTTACTGACGTTTTCTCTTTTTATTAAATATTCACTTTTGTACCCAATTTTGTATTCATAATTATAATACACTCTTTTTCACAAATTTGGAAGGTGATGATCAAGGAGGGTACATGCATTGTTTATGTTCACGTACATCAAAAGAAAAAAATCTTTTAACGCAGAATTTCAAAGTCATTGCTACACCGTTACACCCCGCAATTCACTTTTAGAATTTAGAAATGGCTAGACTTATGCACAAACAGATATGTGGCAAAGTTGGAAATTTCCAACTTTACGTGATTACAAGAAATTACCTGAACCACACACCCTCTGGATAATATGAATTCTGTTTATACTCCTAAGGGTAAAAATAGACAACAAAGAGATGGGAGGGGAAAACAGACACTCAGTGAAAGAACACAGTAGCTTTCCAGGAATATAAGGGCAGAAGTGGAAGTAGGCAGGGAAAACAGACCAACTTGGGAATGAATCTGTCCGCAACTCGGAGAACCGCTTCAAAAGAAGCAATCCAGCCCCCAGTTACCCACTTTTCCACAGAGAAGGACCACAGAAACGAGAAATTCATCTAAACCCGAAACGCTCTTCCCCTCCCCCGTTTCCTTCTGCCAGCATCAAATATGGCGCTCTTTGCTTCCTTCCCCGGCAGCACGCAGGTTCTGGAAAGCTACACAACCTCTCCTTGGTAAATCCTCCAGCCCCGCCCCCGCGCCTCTGGGGCGGGGCTTGCCTGGAGGTGGGGCGTAGGGATCCGGAAACACCTGAGTCGTATTAGCTGTTCCCTTATAAATTTAGCGTCCAGCAGTGTTTTTCCCAGCTGAACCTGGAGTCCAACTTCCAAGGCGTCTCCTCTTCGAATCTTTTTGGGGCAGCCCAGAGGCTGCCGCAGTTTGGGCCGCGGCCTGGTGCCCTGCCGTGGGGGCCCCCATATTAGCTCGAGCCATGCCCGCGGCTGCTGCCCCCATCATCAGCTCGGTTCAGAAGCTGGTCCTGTATGAGACTAGAGCTGTGAGTACCCCGCGCCTTGGGGCGCCGGCGGGAGGATGGCGGCCGAGTAGGTGTGGGGCAGAGACGGCATTCTTCCCCTTTGCTCCCCCCATTTTCTCGTTCCCTTATCCCCGCAGAGGGGAATGTGTCCGGGGCTGGGGGTCGGGGTAGGGGCGGTCTTCGCCTTGTAAACGTACCCTGGGCACTGCTGCTTTTGCACGCAAACATTTCCACTTAAAAAGCCACGGTCGGAGCACACGGGCAACAGGTGTTTGTGGTATCTCAGAAACTGTTAATGGGGCTTTATACGAGTTACTGAATTCTTTTCAACTTTCAGAAAGGCTTAAGAGTTCTGCAGTTCACTGGTTGCAGTACAGGCAGGGGTATGGAGAGTATTTTTGATCATGGCATAGCATTGCTGAGATTGATGTTAATTACTTGCGCTGTACTTGCTGATGTATTTCTCTTGATTTGAAAGAAAGGAAAAACGTATTTTCTTTAAAGACAGTCGATTTGTTTGGGTAACATTGTTTTGCTTTTCACTTTACTTTTCCAACACATTTTATTTTATTTCGTCAAATCGCCATGAAAATAGTTACTCGTAGAATAAGCAGACTCGTTTTTAGGTTACTCAGTTCAGTTCAGTCGTTCAGTCGTGTCCGACTCTTTGCGACCCCATGAATTGCAGCACGCCAGGCCTTTCTGTCCATCACCAACTCCCGGAGTTCACTCAGACTCACGTCCATCGAGTCGGTGATGCCATCCAGCCATCTCATCCTCTGTCGTCCCCTTCTCCTCCTGCCCTCAATCCCTCCCAGCATCAGAGTCTTTTCCAATGAGTCAACTCTTCGCATGAGGTGGCCAAAGTACTGGAGTTTCAGCTTTAGCATCATTCCTTCCAAAGAAATCCCAGGGCTGATTTCCTTCAGAATGGACTGGCTGGATCTCCTTGCAGTCCAAGGGACTCTCAAGAGTCTTCTCCAACACCACTAGTTCCCTAAAATCGAGGCGCCATCTGTCGAACGTGGGCTATCTCTATTAGATAGGAGAGTATAAAGAAGGTACTTATCCTAATACTTTCTTGGTTATAACAGGGTCGTAAAAGCTTGTCTGCCTGAGGTCACCGTTAATGTAGAAACAACGTTGGCCCTAAGTTAATTTTGGTGACGGCTTCATCTGATTAGATCCAGACCAGTAGATGAACTTACCTAATATACTGTGTATGCAGATACCTTCCCCCTGAGGAGAGCCATGCAGAAGTATCATTTTGAAACAAAAGCTTCTGCTTTCTGTACAAACCCTAATCAATGTCCCTAGTTAGAAACATACATACTATGTTTAAAACACATCAATTTCAGCCCATTAAGCCGAGCATGCCTGAGGACTGGCTGATATGTGAATGTTCTTTCTAAAGCAAAATTCATATTATAGGGCTTTTCTGCTCAGAAACTTCAGTGGCTCCCATTCTGAGGAGAGGATACTCTGCATCTCTTAAGTTGCCATTCAATTACTGGCAACTAAATAGATCCAAGGAATTTTAAAAAATGGTAGCAGGCTATATTAATGAGAATAGTATCTGATACTGTTGGAAGAGTTATATAGTCCAGGCACTGGTCAAAACACTCTACATAGTTCATTATTTAATCCTCATAAAACTTCTGAGGCAAATATTGTTGCTATTACTATTATTATTTGGTGAAGGAAAAAATGAGGCAAAGAAAGGTTAGGACATTGGATGGTGTGGGCTGGTAACTGGTGCCAGGCGCAGATGGTGTGTAACTGGATGGCAACAAATCGTGTATATAAATTGAGAGTAAATGACTAGAAAATTTTATAGCAATTTGACAGTAATTGTATTTCAGATGAATCAGATAAACATAGGGCTTGTGGATAATGTCTTTGGTTTTTTGTTTTCAGCTTTATTATGGAAATTTCAAGAAAATAAAGTAGAATAATAAACAGAATAATAAACTCCCATCTAGCCATCACCCAGCTCCAAAATTACCACCATTCTGTCATCCTCTATTACCTATAACTTGTTCCACTTCCCACCCACCACATATTATTTTCTTTGGTTCTTTTTCTTTAAAATTTACATAAATTGAATGCACAAATCTAAGCTACAGAATTTGGACAGAAGCATACGACGGAGCGACTTCACTTTCACTTTCATGCATTGGAGAAGGAAATGGCAACCCGCTCCAGTGTTCTTGCCTGGAGAATCCCAGGGACGGGGGAGCCTGGTGGCCTGCCGTCTCTGGGGTCGCACAGAGTCGGACATGACTGAAGCGACTTAGCAGCAGCAGCAGCATACATGTGTAACCACACCCCTGTGTTGTCACAGAAAATTCCCTTGCGTCCTTATCTGGTCACCTGTCCCTTCCTTCCTGGCAATTAAGATTCTGTTTTTTAAATGTTAGATTAGATGCGCCTGTTAAAGAATTCTGTGTGAATAGAATTGTGCATACTGTCTTGAGTCTAGTGTCTTTTGCTTGGCATCATGTCTTTGATGTTCATCCGTGTTGTGTGTGACAGTAGTTAGCTGCTGCTGCTTCTTCGAGTACTCATCCATTGGATACATGCTCCACAGCTTTGTTTATCCCTTAACAATATTGACCTAGAATGTCACCACCTTTAGACTGTTGTCTCTTACTGACATGTCTCAGAAGTGTAGGCCAGGGAAGCAACATGAGCCCCGGGAAGGGCTGTCCTCCATCTCAGGTCACATGCAGACAGGAGATAAAAAGCAGGGTGGCAGACACATCTGTACGTTTAAGGTGGTTGGAGTGGAGGTCACTAACTTACTGAGGGCTTTCCTCTAAGTGGCTATTTTAAAAGGGAAACTCCTGGGAAAAGCAAAGCAGGAGTTAATGGTAGACTCCTCAGCTCACTGGTTGCTGTTGGTATGAGCAGGGATGCATACTGAAGAATGCCTAGGAACCGCTCAAAACAGTGGTTTTCTCATCACTCAGGTACAGTGGATCTCACTACTACTTCTTTAAAATTCACTCCAATTTTTATGTTTTATTGCAGTAAAGTTGATTTAATATGTTGTGTTTATTATAGGTGTACAGAATCTTTTTTAGTTCAACATATAGATTCTTTACTCAAATAGGTAGCAACAGGCTGTTGAGCAGAATTCCCTTGCTATACAACGGGTCTTTGTTGATTACCTGTTTTATATGTATTATTGTGGATTTGTTAATCCCAACCTCCCAACTGATACCTTCCCTCACCTTTCCCTTCTGGTAACCATAATTTTGTATTCTAATTTGGAGACTCTGTTTCTCTTTTATCAGTTGGTTCATGGGCGTCAGTGTTCAGATTCCACCAATATGTGATATTTGTCTTTTTTTTCTGACTTACATCACTTGGTATGATGACAGCTACTTTCATGCATGTTGCTGCGATAGAAATTGGTTCATTCTTTCTTTTTCATGACGGAGTAATACACCATTGTGGACAGGTACCACTCTTTCTTAATGCATTCATCTGTCCTTGGACATTTCTCTTGCTTCAAGGTCTTGGCTATTGGAAGTAGTACTGTAGGGTACATTTGGGTGCAAGTTGTTTTTTTTTTTAAGAATTCTGTTTGTCTATGAATACCCTGTTAGGAGTGGGACTGCTGAAATATATGGTAGCTCTGTCTTTACAGTTTCATAGTTCTGTATTGTGCCATTATCATTCATATACTCCTGGAGAATCCTGTGGACAGAGGAGCCTGGCAGGCTACAGTCCATAGGGTCACAAGGAGTCAGGCACAACTGAGTGACTAACGCTTACTTAGCAGTGTAAGAGGATCCCCTTTTCTCCACGCCTGCTCCAGCGTTTATTGTTTGTAGACATTTTGATGATGGCGATTCTGAACACCAGAAGGTGATCCCTTCTGATTTGCACGTCTCTAATTTGTGACTTTGTACATCATTTCATGTGATTAAAAAAAAAAATTAGTGTCAGTAGTATTTGCCTTTTCATATTGTCTTAATGACACTTTGCCCTTTGTAAAGATTTCATTTAGAATACTTACTGAAAATTTTGAAGACAGGTATCTTGCAGTCCAGCGGTCCTTTTGAATATTGTCCCCTAAGCAACAGTTTTCAAGTTGTTTTTGCGTCAAACAGCCACAAGGCGGCAGCATTTCTTCGAAGCCCAACTCGGCCTCCTTTAGCAAACAGAGCCTCAGTGGAAGTCGTGATTTTGGGTTGTACATTGGACTGGATTGAGCCAGAAGCAACACTCCAAAGCTTGGATCTTGTTGCCTCCTTTTTTTTTTTTTTCTAGTTTTATGTATAGTTTTTCTTTGAGTAACAGTGATACATGGTGTGAATCTTTTACATTTGCACATATACATATATCGCTTGATCTTCAAATTCTTATCTCATAGAGATTATTACAGAATGTTGAGTAGACTTCTCTTGGTACACTCAAGTCCTTGTTGATTATGTATTTTGTATGTGATAGTTTTTATTCGTTAATCCCAATTTCCTCATTTATTGCTTCCCCGCATCTTTCCCCTTGGTTAATGATAATTTTATTTTTGACTGTTGTGAATCTGTCTGTCTTTGGTCAGTTGGTTTCTTGGTATTAATTTTGACATTTTACCTTTAAGTGAAATATATCTGTTTTTTCTGAGTAACATCTCTCAGTATGCTTAGAACTAGGTCCATGTGGGTTCCTGCAACTGGTACTATTTCCTTCTGTTCCGCGGCTGAGTCTCGTCCCGTTGTGGACACACACCACTTCTTCCTCATTCATTCATCTCTCGGTGGGAACTCTTGGCTTCCAGGTCTCTGGCCTTGTAACTGGTGGTGCAGCACAGCTTTGGATCATGTTCCTTTTCGAATTCTGGTTTCCCCCTGGATTTTCTCATAGGCCTGGGACTGTGGATCATGCAGGGAGCTCCAGATTTCCTTTAAAAGCACCTACCTGCTGTTCTCTAAAGGGCGTGCAGCCAGTTTCATCCCCCTTGCATCTTAGGAGGTTCTCCTTTTCTCCAGCCCTCTCCACTGTGGATTCTTTGAAGACCTGTCGATGATGGCCATTCAGGCTTTGGCGTTGTGAGGCCTCACTGTAGTTCTGATTTGCACGTCTCTAAGAAGAGGGGAATTTGTGCACCATTTCATGTGTTCTTTTCTTTGACTAAATGGTGATGATAAAATTGAGTTGCAGTTGGCTCCCTGAAAGTCAACCAGGTGTTGAATTTTTTTTGATTACCTACTTCAGGACATTTATTGACAGAAGGTTATCATTTACAACTCTGCAACTCTTGTGCATATTGCATGCCCAATCAGCATTGATTTTAAACTTGCTATTTTGGAAAACAGCCACAATGCAGCAGGATTTCTTCAAGTCCAACTAGTTTCCACAGAAAGCAGAGCCGTAGTGGTCATGTTGCTTCTGGGTGTAAATTAGTGTGGAGCATGCCAGCACAAACACCCCTGATCTTGGGTCCCATTACTTATTGCTTTGAAATTAATTTAGTTATTATTAATGATTATTATTTTGGCTACTGTAAGTGCTGCTGTAGTGGACATTCAGGTGCCAGTTTCTTTTAGAAGTCTGGTTCTGTTTGAATATCCTGTTAGAATCAGACTCAAATCTATGGTAGCTCTGTTTTTACCTTAAAAAAACAAAAGAAAACATTTATTTTAATGGGAGGATCATTACTTTACAATACTGTGATTTTTTTTTTCCATACATCAACCTTTTAAAGACAGTTCCTTACTGTTCTCTCTCGTGGCTGTTACCATTTATATGCCACTGGCATTTCCTCCACCCCTACTCTAGCATTTATTATTTGTGGACATTTTGATGATGGTAGTTTTGACTGTGATTCCTCATTGTAGTTTTGATTTCCATGTCTTTAATAATTCGTGACTTTGTGAATCATTTCATGTGCTTTAAAAAAATATCATGTGAGTAGTATCTACCTTGTGATAGTGTCTTATGAAATACAGCCCTTTGTTAAAAAAAATATATATATTTTTTAGCATACTTACCCTAGACAGTTTTTGAGGACTCATATCTTAAGTCCAGTCATCCTTGTGAATGTAAGTCCTTGTAAAGTGAAAGTGTTAGTCTCTTAGTTGTGTTCGATTCTTTGTAATCCCATGTAATGTAGCCCTGCAGGCTCCTCTGTCCATGAAATTCTCCAGGCTAGAATATTGGAGTATGTAACACTTCCCCGTCTCCATGGGATCTTCCTGACCCAGGTATGGAAACAGTCTCTCCTGCTTTGCAGGCCCATTCCTTTACAGTTTGAGACACCAGGGAAACCCAGTTTCCTGTGTGGGTGTGTTAGTTGCTCAGTTGTGTCCGACTCTTTGTGACCCTTTGACTCAAACCCACCAGGCTTCTCTCTCCATGGAATTCTCCAGGTAAGAACATTGGATTGTGTAGCCATTCCCTTCCCTGTAACAATTTTCAAGTTGCTGTTGCGGAATATAGCCACAAGGTGGCAGCGGTTTCCAAACCGCAACTCGGTTCTCTGGCAAACAGAGCCTCAGTGGACATCATGATTTGGGGTTGGCAATTAGACCAAAATGTGCCAGAAGCAACACCCCAAAATTTGTGTCTTGTTACTTCTTTCTTTTCCAATTCAATGTTTAGGTTTTATTGGGTGTAACAGTGATGTGCAAAGCTGGATGTGTACAAAACTGTTATATTTACACATATACATATATCTATTGATCTTCAAATTATTTTCCATAGAGGTTATCACAGAATGCTGGGTTGATCTCCCTTGGTATACCTAGGTCCTTGTTGAATATATATTTTATATGTAATAACTTTTATTTGTTAATCTAAACATCCTTATGTATTTTACATGTAATGGTTTTTATTTGTTAAACCAACTTCCTAGTTTACCCCTTCCCCATATGTTTCCACTTTCTTAATGATGATTTTATTTTGTGACTCTGTTTCTCTTTGGTCAGTTGTTTCTCTTGGTTAATTTTCAGAATCCACCTTTGAGTGATATCATGTGATATCTTTTTTTTTTTTGAGTTAGCTCTCTGAGTATGGTTAGAACTGCTTCTATGTTCAGTTCAGTTGCTCAGTTGTGTCCGACTCTTTGGGACCCCATGAATCACAGCACGCCAAGCCTCCCTGTCCATCACCAACTCCCGGAGTTCACCAAGACTCACGTCCATTGAGTCAGTGATGCCATCAGCCATCTCATCCTCTGTTGTGCCCTTCTCCTCCTGCCCTCAATCTTTCCCAGCATCAGGGTCTTTTCCATTGAGTCAGTTCTTCACGTCAGGTGGCCAAATTACTGGAGTTTCAACATGTCGGTTGCTGTAGCTGGTGTTTTTTATTCTGTTTAATGGGTGAGTCATGAACCATTGTGGACCCGCGCCACTGTCTCTGCGTTCATTCTCGATGGACACTGCCCGCAGGCCTTTGCTGCTGTAACTGGTGACGCAGTGCGGCTTTGGATACGTGTCCCTTTTTTGCATTCTGTTTTTTTCCGGATACTCCCTTGGCGTGGGACTGCTGGATCATAGGTTTCTCTTGTTTTCCTTGAAAGGCGCCTGCATACTGTTCTGTGTCAGGACTTTTCCAGTGTCATCTCGCCATCGCCTTATAGGCTCTGCTTTTGTCCAGGCCGTCTCCACCAGTATTCTTCAAAGACTTATTGATGATGCCCATTCAGATTGGGATGAGGTGAGCCCTTATCGTAGTATGGATTTGCATGGCCCTAAAAACTGGCAAATTAAAAAAAGGTTTTTTTTTTAAAGCAAAGTATTAATAAAATTGACTTGTTGAAATTGGCTCCTTGAAAGTGGGCCATGTGTTGAATTTTTTTTATTACCTTCTTCGGGACATTTCGTGACAGTATGTGTCATTGGCACATGTTGTCTGTGAATGTTGTGTGCCCATGAGCATTGATTTTAAAGTTGCTGTTTGGGAAAAAGCCCACAAGGAGGCAGAATTTCTTTATGCCCAACTCTAATTACTACAGAAAGCAGAGACTAGTGGGAGGGGTGTTCTTGAGTGTGAATTTGTGTGGAATGTACTAGCACAAACACTCATAAGCTGTGTCTCAATATTTGTTTCTTTATTAATTTAATTTTTATTTTTTAATTCATTATTTTTAAAAATGGTTTTAGCTGTGTGGAGACTCTTCTCCAGCTCTGTGCGTATCTATTCCTCCTTGGCTTCTTTGCTCACATGGGTTGTTACAGAGTGTAGTGTAGGCCTCCCTGATGACATCACTGATGTCACTCGACATATTAGACCTAGGTTCACGTCTGCTTCTGCAGTAGACATTCTCATTCTCATTCTCTTTTTCTTTAAGCATTCAAACACAACATCTAATTTTATTTTTATTTTCTTTATTTAAATAAAACTTATTCATTTAGCTTTTTAACCCCCAAAGCCTTTTGTATTGGGATGTAGCTGATTACCAGTTTGTGACAGTTTCAGGTGTATGGGGAAGGAACTCAGCCATAGATACTACTTTTCGTGACTGGATGTCATGCCGTCGCGGACACATACCCCTTCTTTAGCATGCATCTGTCCTTGGGCGTTTAGTTGCTCCCAGCTGGCGGCGACTGCAGATGCTGCTGTAGTGCACGTGTGGGTGCCCGTTTCTTATAGAAATCTGGTTGTTTTCAAACGTGCAGTTAGGATGGGGCTGTGAAATCGATGGTAGCTCTGGTTTTACTTTTTAAAGACAGTTCCCTATTGTNCGGACACATACCCCTTCTTTAGCATGCATCTGTCCTTGGGCGTTTAGTTGCTCCCAGCTGGCGGCGACTGCAGATGCTGCTGTAGTGCACGTGTGGGTGCCCGTTTCTTATAGAAATCTGGTTGTTTTCAAACGTGCAGTTAGGATGGGGCTGTGAAATCGATGGTAGCTCTGGTTTTACTTTTTAAAGACAGTTCCCTATTGTTATCTCTGGTGCCTGTTAAGTTTATATACCCCAGGCCCTTTTCTTCACCCCCTCTCTTGCATCTATTGTTTGTGGACATTTTGATGATGGCCATTTTCACACTGCAATGTGATCCCTTATTATAATTTTTATTTCCATGTCTCTAATAATGTGTGGTTTTTGTGCATCATTTCATGTGCTTTAAAAAAAAAAATAGTGTGAGTAGTTTCTACCTCTTGATATTGCCTTGATGAAATTCTGAAATTCAGCCCTTTGTAAGGAAAATTTTTTAGAATACTTACCTAGGAGGGTTTTTGAGGACTGATACCTTACAGCCCAGCCATCGTTAGGAATGTTAGTCCCTTAAAGTGAAAGTGTTAGTCGCTCAGTTGTGTGACTCTTGGTCACCCCGTGGAATGTAGCCCACAAGGATCCTCTGTCCATGGAATTCTCCAGGCAGGAATATTGGAGCGGATAGCCATTCGCTTCTCTAGGGGATCTACCTTGACCCAGGTGTGGAACCCAGGCCTCCTGCATTTCGGGCAGATTCTTTACTGTCCCAGTCACCAGGGACACCCAATTTCCTGTGATGTGTGTTAGTTGCTCAGATGTGTCCGACTCTTTGCGACCCATGGACTGGATTTCTCCAGCTCCTCTGTGCATGAAATTCCCCAGGCAAGAATACTGGAGTGGGTAGCCGGTCCCGTCTCAACAGGTTGTAGCTGGTGTTGTGGGCAATGTCCACAAGGTGGCAGCATTTCCCCAAGCCCAACTCTGTATTCTGGCAACCAGAGCCTCAGTAGACATCTTGGTTTGGGGTTGGAAATTAGACTCATGTATTAAAAAAAAGAAGACCAAAAGCAACACCCCAAAACTTGTGTCTTGTCGCATCTTTTTTTTTTAAAAAAACTCAGTGTTTAGTGTTTTGGGGTGTGACAATGTTGTATAATGTTGGATGTCTACAGGAACTTTTATATTTACATATATATAACTATTGATCTTCAAGTTATTTTCCATAGAGGTTATTTTTTAAAATTTTTATTTTTATTTTACTTTACGGTACTGTATTGGTTTTGGCATACATTGACATGAGTCTGCCACGGGTGTACATGAACTCCCAAACATGAACCCCCCTCCCACCTCCCACCCCACATCATACAGAATGTTGAGTTGACCTCCCTTCGTATGCCAGGTTGATTACATATTTTAAATGTAATAGTTTCTATGTTAATACAAGCTTCCTCATGTATTTTATATATAATGATTTCTATGTGTTTCTCTAATTTACTCCTTCCCCACATTCTTCTCCTTTCTTAGTGATAATTTTATTTTCTACTTGGTAACTGTTTCTTGGTCAGTTGTTTTCTTGGTTATATTTTAGATCCCATGTGTAAGCGATATCATGTGATATGTATTTTTTTTTTTTTAGTTAACTGTACCCATGTAGGAGGCTGCACCTGGTTTTTTGTTTTTTAATCCTATTTAGTGGGTGAGTCATGTACCATTGTGGACCTGGACAGCTGTCTCCTGGTGCATTCATTCTCGATGGACACTGTGCCTGCAGGTCTTTGCTGCTGTAACTGGTGATGCAGTGCAGTTTTGGATGAATATTCCTTTTTCAAATTCTGGTTTTCTTCAGATATTCCCTTAGGTTTGGGACTGCTGGATTATAGGTTGCTCTTATTTTCCTTTGAAGGCACCTGCGTAACTGTTCTTACCAGTTTGGTCTCACCATTACCTTAGGAGGCTGTGCTTTTCTCCGAGCCCTTGCTACCAGCCTTCTTCAAATATTTATTGACGATCGCCATTTAGACTTGGTGAGATCAACCCTTGTTGTAGATTTGCATAGCTCTAAGTACTTTAGCCACCTCATGCGAAGAGTTGACTCATTGAAAAAGACTCTCATGCTGGGAGGGATTGGGGGCAGGAGGTGAAGTGGACAGAGGATGAGATGGCTGGATGGCATCACGGACTCGATGGACGTGAGTCTGAGTGAACTCCGGGAGTTGGTGATGGACAGGGAGGCCTGGCGTGCTGCGATTCACGGGGTCGCAAAGACTCGGACACGACTGAGCAACTGAGCTGAACTGAAGAACTGGTAATTTTGTGCATCATTTCATATGTTCCTTTTTTTTTTTAACATCGATAATGAAATTGTCTTGTAAAATTGGTTCCTTGAAAGTGGGCCATGTATTGGATTTTTTTTTTTTTCGATTACCTTCCTTAGGACGTTTAGTGACAGCATGTGTCATTTACAGCTGTGCAATCCTTGTGAATATTGTGTGCCCAGAGCATTGATTTAAATTTGCTGTTTGGGAAAATGGCCTCAAGGAAGCAGGATTTCTTCATGCCCAACTCTAGTAACTAGAGAAAGCAGAACCTAGAGGAAGTGGTGTTCCTGGGTGTTAATTTGTAGGGAATGTGCCAGCAGAAACAACCATAAGCTTGTGTCTCAATGCTTGGTTTTTCAATAAGACATGGGCTTGAGTGAACTACGGGAGTTGGTGATGGACAGGGAGGCCTGGTGTGCTGCAGTTCATGGGGTCATGAAGAGTCGGACACAACTGAGAGACTGAACTGAATTGAAAAGTTATACATTTTTAAAGATAAATCATTAGTTATTAGAAAAGACAGTTTGTGGAAAAAAAAAAAAAACTAAATATAAACATTTCCATGGGAATATCGGACCACCTGACCTGCCTCTTGAGAAATCTGTATGTAGGTCAGGAAGCAGCAGTTAGAACTGGACATGGAACAACAGACTGGTTCCAAATAAGAAAAGGAATATGTCAAGGCTTTATGTTACCAGCCTGCTTATTTAACTTATATGCAGAGTACATCATGAGAAACGCTGGACTTGAAGAAACACAAGCTGGAATCAAGAACGCTGGGAGAAATATCAATAACCTCAGATATGCAGATGACACCACCCTAATGCAAGAAAGTGAGGAGGAACTAAAAAGCTTTTTGATGAAAGTGAAAGAGGAGAATGAAAAAGTTGGCCTAAAGCTCACCATTCAGAAAACGAAGATCATGGCATCCGGTCCCATTACTTCATGGGAAATAGATGGGGAAACAGTGGAAACAGTGTCATATTTTATTTTGGGGGGCTCCAAAATCACTGCAGATGGTGATTGCAGCCATGAAATTAAAAGAAACTTACTCCTTGGAAGAAAACTTATGACCAACCTAGACAGTATATTCAAAAGCAGAGACATTACTTTGCCGACTAATGTCCGTCTAGTCAAGGCTATGGTTTTTCCTGTAGTCATGTATGGATGTGAGAGCTGGACAGTGAAGAAAGCTGAGTGCCAAAGAATTGATGCTTTTGAACTGTGGTGTTGAAGAAGACTCTTGAGAGTCCCTTGGATAGCAAGGAGGTCCAACCTGTCCATTCTGAAAGAGATCAGCCCTGGGATTTCTTTGGAAGGAATGATGCTAAAGCTGAAACTCCAGTATTTTGGCCACCTCATGTGAAGGGCTGACTCATTGGAAAAGACTCTGATGCTGGGAGGGATTGGGGGCAGGAGGAGAAGGGGACGATCGAGGATGAGATGGCTGGATGGCATCACGGACTCGATGGATGTGAGTCTGAGTGAACTCCGGGAGTTGGTGCTGGACAGAGAGGCCTGGCGTGCTACAGTTCTTGGGGTCGCAAAGAGTCAGACACGACTAAGCGAGTGAAGTGAACTGAAATGAACTGAAACAGATATGTAAATCTTCATTACTTCCATTCAAAATATCTTTACAGAAATATATCCACCACTTCCTCATTTCTATTTTCCATTACTCCAACCTTGTTTACTTACTGTTCCCTGAATAAAGATGCTTTATTTTAGCTTGCTGAAATATGGCATTCTCTTTGCCCACAATATCACCATTTTTTCCTACATGTTATTTATTCTTTTCCTTAATGGCCAGTATTTTCATTATTTTTCCATCTCAGAAGGAACTATTTTTCCTCTCCATAACTCCATATTACATACCTCTCTTTTAGCCTTAATTTCACTTGGAAGATTTAGCAAAGACTCATGGGAAAAAAGCTTAGAAGTTATCCTTAAAGACTAGTCTTTGAGCATGAGAACACATGTTCAGTTAAATTTTCCAATTTATACCCACAACTGTATCTGTATTTCACCCTTTTCAATATATTCTATTACCAACTCCCACATTCATGTTGTATTGCAATTAAACACTGCTTCCACAACAGTATACAAAAGGTTTTCCTTTATCTTCTTATCTTGGTCTCCTCAAAATATCTCACCAAAAATGCCATGCTGAACATTTAAAATACCAATGTCGCAGTGTCAGCCCTTGGGGGGGAAAAAAGTCACTTCAGGGCTCCGTGTTTTCTTCAAGGTGTAATATGAACTGTTTGATTTGGCAGATCCAACCTCTGAGATCTGCTTCTGTAGAACTTTCCCCTTTCTTATCCCTCCATTCCATTTCTCTACTTTCATACTCCAGAATTCTGAACCACTTGGTATTCTCTATAACAGCATCCTTCAGAGTGTTTCTACAATTTGGGAGCCCTTCTCCCACTCTCTTTCCTTTCTTAAGTCTCTGCTGCTGCTGTTGCTAAGTTGCTTCAGTCGTGTCCGACTCTGTGCGACCCCACAGACGGTATCCAACCAGGCTCCTCTGTCCCCAGGATTCTCCAGGCAAGAACACTGGAGTGTGTTGCCATTTCCTTCTCCAATGCATGAATGTGAAAAGTGAAAGTGAAGTCACTCAGTCGTGTCTGACTCTTAGCGACCCCATGGACTGCAGCCTACCAGGCTCCTCCATCCATGGGGTTTTCCAGGCAAGAGTACTGGAGTGGGTGGCCATTGCCTTTTCCATTGTACAGCTTCAGTTCAGTCAGGTCAGTCGCTGAGTCCTGTCCAATTCTTTGCGACCCCTTAGGGCAAGATAAATCTCTATGCTTCAATTTCATTTTCCAATATATGAGAATGAAAATTGAACCTATGTTAAAGGACTATTGTAAAGACAAAGCAAACCATATTCAAGGAAAGCATCCAAGCTTCTTTTGTTGTGATTATTACTAGTGTCATAAATATTTATCTCTTGTCCATCTCTCTCTCCAGATTGTCAGGTTCTGGACGGCAGAATTTATGACATGTTTATTTTAGTGTCACCACAGGGTAGAGGCAAGCATGTATACCTATTCAAAACTTTGTTTAAAGAATGAAGGAATGAACATATTAATTATTTGAAGATTTGAAAACTTCTGTCTAGTATAGCAGGTTTACTTATACACATCTAGATGTGTATAAGAGACAGAGGCAAGCATGTATACCTATTCAAAACTTTGTTTGAAGAATGAAAGAATGAACATATTAATTATTTGAAGATTTGAAAACTTCTGTCTAGTATAGCAGGTTTTATTTATACATATGGACTCTAATGTCTTGCATATATTAAATCAATATATATTTAAAACATTATCTAGTGTCTAGGTGTCATCTGCAACTTTCAATAGCAACTTCTGGAGACAGTGCCTCAATTTAAAAATAAAAACAATCTTTAAAAATGGAGAATGACAGGCAGTGAAATCTGAAAACAATCCTTACAGACCAGCTTTGGCACTGACTGTGGCTCATTTCTATTCTACTCCAGACTTTAAGTATTTTTCTGTGATGTGAGTTCTATGATGCAAAATAAATTTATTTTTCAAACTTTGAAATACTTAAGGATAACACTGAGATGATGAGGAGGAGGTGGAGTAGTGAAACTAAGAGATTACATTGCATTTGCTATTTACTCATGAAAATGGATGATTTCTTATTTGCATATGTTTTCGCTGAGATCTGAAAATGGGAAAGTAGTGGTGGCTGTTTGACAAATTGGTCAATCTAGACTATTTTTTAAAACTCAGATGTGTAGTTTACTAATCTTAAACTTGCTATGGCTTGGAATTTTTCAATGTGCAATTATGCATGTGAAAGAGAGAATTGGCTACAGAGGAAAAAATTGGGAAGGGACATTAACCATAAAACATCATAATTAAATGACTTATATTATGAAGCAGTAAAACAAAATATTTCCAGAAAACAAACAAAAATCATTGACTGATCATGTTTACTTAAGGAGCTCTTCATTTGAAATATTAATATTTTTTCACATCATATACTCAACAATTTTAACTAAAGGCAGTTGATTTCTTTGCTTAATGTTTCTGAAGTCTAACTGGAAATAATTATTTAATAAGTAATTTAATGATCTATCTCATTCTGTTTACTGCACTACATATTGTAGTATCAAATAAGTTAACAGTCAGTACAACTCTAGAATTTTCTTTTCTATTTAGGTATACTTTTTATAATAATTTAAATTAGTATGAATAAGAAAGAATAGAGATGTCTTCAAGAAAATTAGAGATACCAAGGAAACATTTCATGCAAAGATGGGCTCAATAAAGGACAGAAATTGTATGGACCCAAGAGAAGTAGAAGATNTCATTCTGTTACTGCACTACATATTGTAGTATGAAATAAGTTAACAGTCAGTACAACTCTAGAATTTTCTTTTCTATTTAGGTATACTTTTTATAATAATTTAAATTAGTATGAATAAGAAAGAATAGAGATGTCTTCAAGAAAATTAGAGATACCAAGGAAACATTTCATGCAAAGATGGGCTCAATAAAGGACAGAAATTGTATGGACCCAAGAGAAGTAGAAGATATTAAGAAGAGGTGTAAAGAATACACAGAAAACATGTACAAAAAAATAACTTCATTAACCAGATAATCAAGATGGTGTCATTACTCACCTAGGGCCAGACGTCTTAGAGTGTAAGAAGAAGAATCACTATGAACAAAGCTAGTGGAAGTAAAGAAATTACAGTTCAGCTATTTCAAATCCTAAAAGATGGATGATGCTCTGAAAGAGCTGCACTCAAAATGTCAGCAAATTTGGAAAACTCAGCAGTGGTTGCAGGACTGGAAAAAGTCAGTTTTCATTCCAATCCCAAAGAAAGGCGATGCCAAAGAATGTTCAACTACCGCACAATTGCACTCATCTCACATGCTAGTAAAATAATGATGAAGAAGCAATCAAAGCATATACAGCCAAAAATGTAAGAAAAAAAGTAATATTCAAGTGTGACTAGCATTTGATTCATCCAACTATTATGGGGATTTTTGTGATGTTTGTAGCATTTTTCAGATTTTTAAAAATTATAATGTTGTGATTTATTTTCTCATTGTAAATAAATATTCACATTCACATCTATCTTTATGTTTGTAATTTGTTTTTCTTTAAAAACTACATGCTTGCGTGCATGTGCAAGCTCAGTCGTGTCCAACTCTTTGCGACACTATGGACTATAGACTGCGAAGGTCTTCTGTCTATGGGATTTTCCAGGCAAGAATACTGGAGTGAGTTGCCATTTCCTCCTCCATGCAATCTTCCCGACCCAGAGATCAAAGCCTCATCTCCTCATTGCAGCAGATTCTTTGAATCTGTGAATTCTAAAGAACCAGTGGCAGATTCTTTACCACTGAGCCATCAGGGAATTATGTCACCAAACCCACCCCTACAATTGTGTAAACATCAAAATCTAGCCAACTACAGCACAGAATATGCTCTTAGGCTGTCTCTTATACACATCTAGATGTGTATAAGAGACAGACTCTTGAGAGTCCCTTGGACTGCAAGGAGATCCAACCAGTCCATTCTGAAGGAGATCAACCCTGGGGTTTCTTTGCAAGGAATGATGCTAAAGCTGAAACTCCAGTACTTTGGCCACCTCATGAGAAGAGTTGACTCATTGGAAAAGACTCTGATGCTGGGAGGGATTGGGGGCAGGAGGAGAAGGGGACAACAGAAGATGAGATGGCTGGATGGCATCACTGACTCGATGTACGTGAATCTGAGTGAACTCCGGGAGTTGGTGATGGACAGGGAGGCCTGGTGTGCTGCGATTCATGGGGTCGCAAAGAGTCAGATATGACTGAGCGACTGAACCGAACTAGCAACATAAGACGGAGAAGGCAATGGCAACCCACTCCAGTGTTCTTGCCTGGAGAATCCCAGGGACGGGGGAGCCTGGTGGGCTGCCGTCTATGGGGTCGCACAGAGTCAGACACGACTGAAGTGACTTAGCAGCAGCAGCACAATAGGGTCCCCTTTTCTCCACCAACACTAGCACTTACCGTTTGTGAAATGTTTTGTTGACGGCCACTCTGACCACCTGGAGGTGATCCCTCAGTGTAATCTTGATTTGCATGTCTCCAGTCATTGGTGATTTTGTGCATCATTTCATGTGCTTTTAAAAGGTAATGTCAGTGCTATCCGCCTGTTCATATTGTCTTGATGAGCTTCTGCCCTTGGTAAAGATTTCTTTTAGAATACTTAGCTCCTAAAATTTTTTTGCGGACAGATAGCTGGCAGCCCAGCCATCCTTTTGAATATTTGTCCCCTGAGCAACAATTTTCAAGTTGCTGTGGAAAACAGCCACAAGGTGGGGCATTTCTTCGAAGACCAACTGTGCAAACTCTTGCCAAGAGAGCCTCAGTGGAAGTCGTGGCTTAGGGTTGTATACTGAGTTGGAATGTGCCAGAAGTAGTACCTCCAAGCTAGGGTCTCCTCCCTAGTTCTTTGCTTTTTAGTTTACTGTATAGTTTTGCTTTGATTTACAGTGATTTATGGTGATCTATGTGTTCTATGTGTACAGAATCTCTTACATTTGCACATACGCATATATCTATCGAGCTTCAAATTATTCTCTCATAGAGACTCTTACAGAACGTTGCGTAGACTTTCCCTGGTGTATTTAAGTTCTTGTTGATTATGTGTTTTATAGGTAGTAGTTTCTATTGTAATTCCCAATTGCCTTATTTATCCCTTCCCCACATCTTTCCCCTTGATTAATGATAATTTCATTTTCTCTGGTCAGTTGGGTTCTCAGTATTAATTTTTATAAGTGCTATCATATGACATCTGCCTTTTTTCCCGAGCAGCATCTCTTAGTAGGCTTCGAACTAGTCCCTGTGGGTTCCTGCAGTCGGTGTTGTCTCCCCCTGCCTCGTGGACGCGTCTCGTTCCACGGTGGGCGTGTGCCACTCCCTCTTTAAGGCATCACCCCTCGATGGAGACTTCGTTGACTTCCAGGTCTTTGCTCTTGGAACTGGCGCTGAAGTGCAGCTTTGGAGGCATGCTTCTCTTTGGATTCTGGTTCTTCTGGGACGTTCTCATAGGCGTGGGACTGGGGATCGTAGGTAGCTCTAGTTTTCCCCTAAAGGCACCTGCATCCTGCTCTCTGCAGAGAGTGCACCCGTGTCTTCCCGCCTGCCCCTAAGGAGGTTTCCTTTTCTCCAGGTCCTCTCCACCATGGATTCTTTGAAGACTTATTGATGATGGCCGTTCAGACTTTGGTGATGTGAGCCCTCGTTGTAGTTTTGAGTTTGCATGTCTCTAAGAATTGGTGAGTTTGTGCATCATTTTGTGTGCTCTTTTTTCCCCCTAAACAATGGTAATAAAATAGACTTCTGGTTGTAATTGGCTCCTTGAAAGTCAACGAGGTGTTGATTTTTTTTTTTTTTTGATTGCCTACTTCAGAACATTTATTGACAGAAGGTATCATTTACAGCCCTGTAGTCCTTGTGAATATTGCATGTCCATAAGCATTGAGTTATGAAGTTGCTATTTTGGAAAACGGCCACCAAGGTGGCAGGATTTCTTCATGCGTAACTCTAGTTAGCACAGAAAGCAGAGCCTTGATGGAAGTGGTGTTCCTGGCCTGTAAATCAGCGTGGAAGGTGCCAGCACAGACACCCCTAAGCTTGTGTCTCATGACTTACTGTGTTAATTTTATTAGTCTAATTTTTATTTTCTAACACAGAATGTTTTAAAATGTATTGTTGTACATGTGTCTCTTTCTATTCTGGTTTCCTCGGTGTGTATGCCCAGCAGTGGGATTGCTGGGTCATAAGGCAGTTCTATTTGCAATTTCTTAAGGAATCTCCACACTGTTCTCCATAGTGGCTGTACTAGTTTGCATTCCCACCAACAGTGTAAGAGGGTTCCCTTTTCTCCACACCCTCTCCAGCATTTATTGCTTGAACACACACACACACACACTTATACATGCACACTACATTTTACTTTTATTGAAGTATAGTTGATTACAATGTTCTGTAAATTTCTGCCGTATAGCACAGTGATTCCGTTTTACATATATATATTATTAATATCCTTTTCCATTATGGTTTATCACAGGGTATTGAATATGTTTCCCTGTGCTATATAGTCGGACCTTGTGCTTTATCCATCCTATGTATAATAGTTTGCTGCTAACCCCAAAGCTTAGTCCTTGCCTCCCCACCCCGTCACACTTGGCATCATAAGTCTTTTCTCTGTGTCTGTGAGTCTTTCTTTTTCGTAGGTTTGTTCATTTGTTTCACGTTTTAGATTCTACATATATGTGGTTGCATGTATTTGTCTTTCCCTCTCTGACCCACTTCACTGAATATGATAATCTCTAGGTCTACCCATGTTGCCGCAAATAGTATTACTTTGTTCTTTTTTATGGCTGAGTAGTTGAGTAGTATTCCATTATGTAAATTTACCACATCTTCTTTATCCATTTATCTGTCAGTGGACATTTAGGTTGTTTCCCTATCTTGGCTATTGTGAATAGTGCTGCTGTGAATATTGAGGTGCATTTATCTTTTCAAATTATAGTTTTTTCAAGATGTATGCCCAGATGCGGGGTTTCTGGATCATACATCAACTCTGTAAAATAGATCTAATATCAATATTGACCTTACATAGGGATAGGATTAAGTGAGTTAAGATACGAACAATGCATGTACATAGCAAGGACTCAGGAAGTGTTATCTATTTTTCCCCCAGTTAAAGGAAATACCTAGTGCAAAGGCTCAAAGATGAGGATAAGGTTGGCATGGTCCAGAAATGGAGAGTAGGTCTCTGTTTCTGGAACACGGTAGGAGACGATGACATGAAGGGAAGCTGGGCCACATTATGTAGAGCTTCCTCTACTAGAATGAAGAGCTTAGACTGAGTTCTCTGCACAATGGAAGGTAGTTGGAGGTTCTAAGCAGGGTAGTGGGGGGCATGTGTGTAGGACTGTAGATGAGCTATTGGAGTGATTCCAGTGGGGGGGGAGATGTGTATAAGAGACAGACATGTGGGTGTGAGTGAAAGAGAGGAGTCTAGGATAATTTCCAGATTTTTGGCTGGAGAAACTNTGTGTAGGACTGTAGATGAGCTATTGGAGTGATTCCAGTGGGGGGGGGGGGTGGTTTGGCCTCGTGGGATGGTGGTGGAGCCAGAGTGCCCAGCAGATTTGAAAATGCTTTGAGCACTCAAAGTCATCTGGAGGAGACCCCTGAGGGAGTGGGTGAACCAGGATCAAGAAAGGAAGGTCCAGGCCTAAATCTCCACCACTGGCCCTGCCTCCTCCCTTTCCTGTTCCATTACTGTGTGCCTGGTGGTCATTTTTACTTGTCCAGAAATCTAATTTGCCCCCTTGCCCTGCTTCCCAGCCTTCCATCAATTCCTGTTTCTGCCATTCTCTGTTCAGGCACTATGTACCTCCTCCTTCCTTAGCAATCCTCATGATGAAAATCAGTTATAATACTGTTTCAATCCTGAATACTACCATACTTAAGTTTTTCCTCCCATCACCCTATCTCAGACTCTCATCATCTTTTCTGAACACTACCGTACTTAGCAGTTGAAGTCTCTGCCTTAAGACTGTTCCCACTTTCATTCTGCTTGTGTAGCACATTATGATTTTAAAAGTGCTTTCATGTCTGCTATTCAATTTGAATCTATAAAAAAACTTTATGTCCCCTCTTCTGATGCAGAAGCTGTGGCAGTGAGGGACTATGACTTTCAAATCATACAACTAGTAAGTGGTTAAACAGAGATCTGGCCCAGCCTTTGATTCTCTGTGCTCCTTCTTAATATTGCAGTCATTTCAGTTTTCTCCAACATCGATAGTAATACACTTAGAATGCAGTCTTTGTCTTGTCATTTATTTGCTCAAAGCCTCATATTGCCTAAGAAAATATTCACCTCTTGTGGGCAAGACTTTCCCCAGTCAGGCTTGGCCTCTACTACTGTGTGTCCCTCTGTTCTTGCCTTGAACCCTCAGCTCAATGTAAATTGTCCCACTGTGTTCCTACTTACATACGTTGTTCACACCTTTCTTCCAGTCATCTTTTCCCATCCCTGCCTTCCACCTGCACCATCCTGTGAGTTTATTGGGAAGCCGGCTTGTTCCCCAGCATCCTCCAGGAAGCCTTTCCCGGCCACTCCTACCCACAAGCTCTGCATCCTGTGCTAGCAGTTTGGAGCCTGGAGTTAAACCTGGGGTGGAGACCCATCTATGCCACTTAAAAACTATGCCTTCTGAATGAGCCATGTAACCTTTCTAATCCACAATTCCCTATATTTAACATAGAACTTATGAAAACTATTGCAGAGACTTGCCATAAGGATAAAATGTAATGAACTCATGTGGAAATGGTATGTCTTTAAATGTTACTAGTGTCACTAATAACTTGTAGCATTCAATTATATGACCTCCTTGAGACGTCTTTTACATTGATAACATTATTATTTAATTTCCTCACAAATATTTCTTGTTTCCTTAGTTAAAATGTATGCCGTGTTGATGGAGGAGGTTGGTTATACTTTTTTGTGTGTGTTAGTCACTCAGTCATGTTCAACTCTTTGCGACTCATGGACTGTGGCCCACCAGGCTCCTCTGCCCATGGAATTCTCCAGGCAAGAATACTGGAGTGGGTAGTCATTCCCTTCTCCAGGGGATCTTCCTGACCCAGGGATTGAACCTGGGTCTACTGCACTGCAAGCAGATTCTTTACCGTCTGAGCCATATGTAACCCCAAAGCCCTTAATAGTGTTATTTATAGATTTNAGAATACTGGAGTGGGTAGTCATTCCCTTCTCCAGGGGATCTTCCTGACCCAGGGATTGAACCTGGGTCTACTGCACTGCAAGCAGATTCTTTACCGTCTGAGCCATATGTAACCCCAAAGCCCTTAATAGTGTTATTTATAGATTTCTGTTGAATAAATATAGTCTTGTGAAGATGCAGAGGTGAGGTAAATGCCACTGATTCTTCGAAAAACAAAACATTAAGGCAATTACTTCACTGGAATTTAAATACTCATTATGCCAGATAAGGTGAAAAGGGCAAGAACAAGAAAAGAAATATGAGAAGAAAATGGGAAAAGATGAGGACAGAATAAAAGCATCTAAATACCTTTGGAAATTAAGTCAGTGATTAATCTGCTATTAAGAAAAGTATAGCGTTTATCCTCTCCTGCATTTAGGGCAGAAAAAGATTGAGAACAAATGTCAAGTGTTCTAAAGTCAAAATACTTCATTGTGGAATAAGTAATTATTGTATCCTACTTCATCAGAGCTTGATTCCAGGTCAGGACCAAGAGAAAATCCAAAAGTTTTGTTTGTTTGTTTGTTTGTTTGTTTAAGAATCAAATTTACCTTCTGATCCTAGCGTTTATATACTTGGTATGTTGGGAACAGTGACTGTCCCCACTTCCCCATTACTTAGAACAGAAGTGGTGTGAAGTTGAAGCTCTAGAAAGGCGTGTCCTGCATGTGTGTTGTTATCAGGTAATGCAGCTAATTCTTGTTATCCACCCTTCTTGGCCATTGGACCCAGACAGCCTCCCACCTTGAGTCAACAAACCTTCAGTCAGTAACCACAAGCATAATGGCAGGTCCTCTGTGGAAAGGAATAAACAGGGAAAGTAAGTATGCAGTGGACTTAATTGTGGAGAACAGAGATCTGGCTCTATCACTCAGCCAGTCCCCTCCATGTGGCAGCCTAAAACTCCTGGTAACAAGGGAATATCAACTAAATTACCGTCTCCAAAAGAATTTTCCTTCCTTCTGCCCCATTACACACCCCCTGCCCACAGTAGAACTGACTGTTGATTGAAGTTTGGTGTGCTTTTCCTAAAGTTATGTTGGCATAATGCTTGTCCTCCTGATTTTTCTTTCCATTGTTCTCTCCCACATCACAAGTCAGATAGAAATGTTTCTCATTTCTATAGTGAGGAAAAAAAAGGCACTCCTTAGGCATCATCTCACTCAGGGCTTGTACTATAAATTAAGATAAATATAAAGATGACAGTTTTTGTAGCTGAACTTCTAGAACAGTTAAAATGTTAACATCAGTTCAGTTCAGTCGCTCAGTCGTGTCCGACTCTTTGCAACCCCATGAATCACAGCACACCAGGCCTCCCTGTCCATCACCAACTCTCGGAGTTCACTCAAACTCACGTCCATCGAGTCAGTGATGCCATCCAGCCATCTCATCCCGTGTCGTCCCCTTCTCCTCCTGCCCCCAATCCCTCCTAGCATCAGGGTCTTTTCCGATGAGTCAACTCTTCGCATGAGGTGGCCAAAGTAGATTGTACTAATAAAAGCTCTAATAAAGTAATTTGGTACATTCCATCTAAACTGGAGATAATTGCATATGAAATACTGGTGGTATTGGAGAAAGTATCATTAGAAAACCACTTGATTATGGAAGGGAGTGAGATTATTTGTTCTCTCATGTTTATTGAACAAATTTTCTGTCATGGGCACCATACTATGTATCAGATACACAGTGGGTCAACTGGAGAGACATGCCTGCTACCCTTAGTGAGCTTATGTTCTTGTGGAAAGAGACAGACAAAACGACTTTACAAATAGATAATAATTACAATACAAAAAATAATAATTACAATATAAAATAATAATTACAGTAATGTTCACAGTTAGCAGTGTTAATTAGGTGTCAGGCACTGTCCTATCCAATTTGCGTATATTAATTCATTTAATCCTAACAACAACCCCATAAATTAGGTAATACTCTCCCAAATTTACAAATGAGGAAAGAGACATATGTAGGTTAAGTAACTTTTCTATAGTGTCATGGAGCTAGTAATTTAAAGAGCCAGAATTTAAACCTGGATACAAGGCTCAGAGTCTGAATTCTTGACTTCCACACTGTAACTACAGAACACAAGGGCCCTAGAGTGAAAAACAAGATCCTGACTTAGAGAATACTGAAGAGAAAGTATGATGACTTTCTAGTAGGCTAAAAGCTTAGATTCTGCATTAGTAATTGCAGTGTTTAGTTTTGCATATATTAAGAGATACATCAGTGGTGTTTAATTCAATATAAAATTTCTGATTAACCTTATGAGCATTTTTTCTTTGTAATTCATTGGAAGAAGTACTAATGTGGTTCCTTTTAACATAAAATACGAGGAGTCAGGATGGACTGAAAGTAATGAATATTGTAACTGAATGTCAGAAAGTCAACTTTAGTTGAATCCTATAATTAATCCTATATCCTATAATTAATAATAAAGTAGAAAATAAATTAGATGGAAAAATAAAATAGGTTTTTGTTGGGCATATTAAGATATAGCCCAGGTTCTAGGCAGATGGGTTATTCATGGTCCCCTTAATGCTGTAATTCTTTAACAATTACAGGAAAAAGGCCAGATGTGAGAGGGCACAGTGAAAATTTCACTTTTGTCTTGTTTGCCTAGCACACAATGCCCAGTGCCCAACATGTTGTGCCCTCAGTATAAATTTTGTTTCTAATTCTATAGGTCAAAGGAGGGGAGGAATGGAGCCCACCTGAGTTTATTATTTGGGGAAAAGTAAGCACCCAGAAGTAATCTGAATTGTACTAATAATCTGTTTAATTCAAGTTTAATAAATAGGAGTCCAGTTTGCAAACCACTTGAATTGTCCAAAAGTATACACAGTTTTCGAACTGTTCTTCAAGAGATTAAAAATGGAGTTATCATATGATCCAGTAATCCCACTTCTAGGTATTTATCTAAACATTGAAAGCAAGGTCTCAAAGAGATATTTGCAAATCCATGTTTATAGCATTATTCACAATAGCCAAGAAATAGAAACAACCCACGTGTCTATTCATGGTATGTGGTAAAAGGAATACTATCAGCCTTATAAAGAAAGGAAGTACTGTTACAAGCTTCATTGTGGATCAACCTGTAGAACATCATACTCAGTGAAGTAAGTCACAGAAAGACAAATACTATATGATTCAACTTATATGAGGTATCTATTCAAATTCATAGTAGCAAAAGGTGGAAAGGTAGTTGCCAGTGGCTGGGTGATGAGGGAAACGGAGTGCTGTTGTTTAATGACTATAGAATTTGTTTTGCAAGATGAAAATGGTTTGACATCTGCTCCACAGCAATGTGAATATACTTAACCCTACTGAACACTACACTTAAAAATGGTTAAGATGGTCAATTTTATGTGACATGGGTTTTTTAGCCACAATTTTTTTTATGACAGTCTTTACATAAGATAGTTTGTAGAAACTAACAACATTTTAAAGCAAATATACTCCAATTTAAAAATAAGTAATATTGAATATTTTTAAAAGATAGCTTTCCATATATTCATCTTCTTTTTTGGTGTTTTAGGTAGCTACAACATTTGCACATTTCTCCTTCATTCTTAATGTTCTAAGAGGATTGCTGTTTACTTTCCATTCTGCCCCAATAGCTGATCTTTGTAATGTAGAGAAAGACATTTTGTTTGAGAGAGAAATCTACTGTCTGTCTTTGATAGACGAATATTCTGAAGATGGAAGCACTGTGTGTCCTCACAGGGGGCCAATTCAGAGTCCACTTTGTATCACCTTGTGGCTCATGAATAATGCGAGACATCTTTCCTTTTTTGGAGAAGGCAGTGGCACCCCACTCCAGTACTCTTGCCTGGAAAATCCATGGACGTAGGAGCCTGGTGGGCTGCCGTCCATGGGGTCGTGAAGAGTCGGACATGACTGAGCGACTTCCCTTTCCCTTTCTTTCCTTTTTAGGTTTCTCCCTCGGTGAAAGGCATTGTTTTTCTCCCCGAAGGTGAGGAATGACCTAGGGCTCACCTCATAGAGGAACAGAAATGTTATAGCTGTTCCAATGGTAGCGTGAGTTATATAAGACCAGGTCTAAAGCAAAAAGCCAGACACGACTTAACAATCGAGCACGCACACACACAAAGCACCCTTAGCGTTACTGGTTCGATTGTAACAGCCAGGCAGGTATAGAAGATGCCAAGTTGTACTGTGTTATTCTTTTCCTGTTACATTAGAGACGGCAGTAAGAAAACTGATAGCACTATGAGAATACATGTTTCTGGATATTCTGTAAAATATTTTGTTGAAAGCAGAGTGCATGTTAGTTTTGTGGTTCACTGTGCTTACTTGCTGGTGCTTTCTTGTTAAAGAGATTCTGAAAGAATGTAGTTGTATTAACTGTGTTACCCAGACTTTTAGGTCTTGTGTCAAATGCTACCTCCCCTAGAAGACCTTTCTGAATAATACTTTTTAGCACCTAGACAAACCAGTCCCCCAAATACAGAGTTCTTCACTCCTGTTTGTACCATATGCCAGCTAGTACCGGTTTGTACATTTCTTATGGAAACATTCTATTAATTATGATAATTACATAATTTTCTTCTCCTTCATACCATTATATAAGCTCCTTTAGAACAGGGGCTGTCTTGCCTTTTATCTTGGTCTTGTCTGAAGCACTTCCCACCAACAAAGAAAACACTAAGTGCTTAGTAAATATTTGTTGGATCGAACTGAGCTGACTGTTTACATATTCATTCAATTAACTGTTCTGGTTGTTCTTAGTTGGCTGAAAGATATGCAAGTCCAGTCCATCACTGCTTACTGTTGCCTAACCTAGGCAGATTGCAGCTGCTTTTATTTCTTGTTGACTCTTCAGGAAGTTTTTGTTTGCATTGAATGGAAGTCAAACCTATTGAGTTTTCTGGTGAACGGAAAGTTGTTTATAGCATCTCTTCTTCACTGATGCTGTTGTTCAGTGGGACCTGCCCAGGAGTGTACTGTACACTAAACAGTTTACACCCAGCACGAACTTATTAATTAGCTTGTCATCAGACTACTCATCTACTGCTTGTCCCTATTAAGTAAATATGGATGTCTCCATGCTTGAAATACCCTTCATGTCAGTACAGTCTGTTTCAAAAAAAAAAAAAAAAAAAAAAAAAGTTTTTAGAATACTTACCCCCGGACAGTTCCTGAGGACTGGTGTCTTACAGCCCAGCTATCCTTGTGAATATGTTAGTTCTCTTAAAGTGAAAATGTGTCTCTTAGTTGTGTTCCATCCTGTGAGACTCCGTGTAATATAGCTCACCAGACTACTCTGATGATGGAATTCTTCAGGCAAGGCTATTGGAGTGGGTAGCCATTCCCTTCTCCAGGGGATCTTCCTGACCCAAGTATGGAAACAGGGTATCTTGCACTACCGGCCAGTTCTTTACCATCTGAGCCACCAGGGAAGCCCACTTTCCTCTGTGTGTGCGTGTTAGTTGCTAAGCCCTGTTGGACTCTTTCTGACTCAGAGACTGGGGCCTGCCAGGCGCCTCTATCCATGAAATTCTCCAGAAATACTGGAGGGGTTAGCCATTCCCTTCTTAACTGTTTTAACGTTGCTGTTGCTGGAAACGGCCACAAGGTGGCAGCATTTCCCCAGTACCAATGGCAATTACTCTGGCAACCAGAGCCTCAGTGGACATCCTGGTTTGGGGTTGGAAATTAAGCTGGAATTTGTCAGAAGCAACACCCCAAAGCTTGTGTCTTGTCACTTCTTTTTTTGTCAGTTTAATTTATAGTTTTGCTTGCAGAAACATGATATACAGCGTTGTATATATTGTGCTGTGCTGTGCTTAGTTGTTCCGTCCTGTGCAACTCTTTGCAGCCCTGTGGACTGCAGCCCACTAGGATTCTCTGTCCATGGGGATTCTCCAGGAAAGTATGTGTACACAGTCTTTTACGTTTGCAAATATATATATATATATTGATTTTCAAATTATTTTCTCATAGGGGTTATAACAGAATGCTGCTTATACCTCCCTTGTTATTTGTATGTCCTTGTTGATTATGTGTTTTATATGAAATTGTTTCTAATTGTTAATCCCAACTTTCTTGTTCATCCATTCCCCATGTCTTTCCCCTATTACAACGATAACTTTATTTTCTAGTCTTGTGAATCTGTTTCTCTTTGGCCCATTGGTTTCTTGGTATTAATTTTTAGATTCCACCTATAAGTGTGATCAGTCTTTTCCTTCTTAGTTACTAACCCTCTAGCATGGTTAAAGCTAGATCCATGTGGGTTGCTGTGGTTGGTATTATTTCGTTCCATTTCATGGCCGAATCATGTTCCTGGTGGACGTGTAGCCGTTCCTCCTTATGCATTCATGTGGACAGACAGTTGGTTTCCAGATCTTAGCTGTTGTAACTGGCGGTCCACTGCAGATTTGGGTGCATATTTCTTTTTGAATTCTGATTTTGCCTGGATATTCTCTTAGGCATTGACTGCTGGCTCATAGGGAGCTTAGTTCTCCTTTCAGGCACCTGCGTACCGTTCTGTTTAGGGGCTGTTTGCATCAGCACCTTGGAGGCTTTCCTTTTCTCCNGGTGCATATTTCTTTTTGAATTCTGATTTTGCCTGGATATTCTCTTAGGCATTGACTGCTGGCTCATAGGGAGCTTAGTTCTCCTTTCAGGCACCTGCGTACCGTTCTGTTTAGGGGCTGTTTGCACCAGCACCTTGGAGGCTTTCCTTTTCTCCAGGCCCTCTCCACCATGTATTGTTTGAAGACTCACTGATGTTGCTCATTTATACTGTGGCGAGATATACCATTGTAGTAGTTTTGATTTGTGTCTCTCTTTCAACTGGTGAATTTGTTCACCCATTTCATGAGCTCTTTCTTTTTTTTTTTTTTTCAAGGTTGGCAATAAAATTGACATGTTGAAATTGGCTCCTTGAAAGTGGGACATGTTGAGTTTCTGTTTTGATCACTTTCTTCAGGACAGTTAGTGACAGCAGGTGTTATTTACAGCTCTGCTGTCCTTGTAAATTTTGCCAGCCCATCAGTTCAGTCGCTCAGTTGTGTGCAGCTCTTTGAGACCCCATGGACTGCAGCACCCCAGGCTTCCCAGTCCTTCACTATCTCCCAGAGTTTGCTCAGACTCATGTCCATCAAGTCGGTGATGCCATCCAACCATCTCATCCTCTGTTGCCCCCTTCTTCTCCTACCCTCAGTCGTTCCCAGCATCAGGGATTCTTCCAGTGAGTCAGCTCTTTCTATCAGGTGGCCAGAGTAATGCAGTTTCAGGTTCAGCATCAGTCCTTCCAATGAATATTCAGGGTTGATTCCCTTTGGGATTGACTGGTTTGATCTCCTTGCTGTCCAAGGGACTCAAGAGCCTCTACAGCACCACAGTGGGAAAGCATCAATTCTTCAGCACTCAGTTTTCTTTGTGGCCCAACTCTCACGTCCATACATGACTTACTGGAAAAACTGTAGCTTTGCCTGTATACAGCTTTGTCGGTAGAGTGATGTCTCTGCTTTTTAATACTCTGTCAAAGTTTGTCATAGCATTTCTTCCAAGGAGCAAGCATGGTTTATGTCCAAGGGACTCAAGAGCCTCTACAGCACCACAGTGGGAAAGCATCAATTCTTCAGCACTCAGTTTTCTTTGTGGCCCAACTCTCACGTCCATACATGACTTACTGGAAAAACTGTAGCTTTGCCTGTATACAGCTTTGTCGGTAGAGTGATGTCTCTGCTTTTTAATACTCTGTCAAAGTTTGTCATAGCATTTCTTCCAAGGAGCAAGCATGGTTTAATTTCATGGCAGCAGTCACCGTCCACAGTGATTTTTGTAGCTCAAGAAAACTAAGTCAGCCACTGTTTGCATTATTTCCCTGTCTGTTTGCCATGAAGTCATGGGACCGGATACCATGCTCTGACTAGTTTTTTTGAGTGTTGAGTTTTAAGCCAGCTTTTTCACTCTCCTCTTTCACCTTCATCAAGAGGTTCTTTCGTTCCTCTTTGCTTTCTGCCATAAGGGTGGTGTCATCTGTGTATCTGAGGTTATTGATATTTCTCCCAGCAATCTTGATTCCAGTTTGTGCTTCATCCAGCCCAGCATTTTGCATGATGTACTCTGCATATAAGTCAAATAAGCAGGGTGACACTACGCAGCCTTGAGGTACTCCTTTCCCAGTTTGGAACCAGTCTATTGTTCCATGTCCAGCTCTGTTGCTTCTTGACCTGCACACAGGTTTCTCAGGAGGCAGGTAAGGGGGGCTGATGTTTCCATCTCTTGAAGAATTTCCCACAGTTTGTTGTGATCCTCACAGTCAAAAGTTTTAATGTAGTCAATGAAGCAGAAGTAGATATTTTTCTGTAACTCTCTTGCTTTTTCGATGATCCAGCAGATGTTGGCAGTTTGATCCCTGGTTCCTCTGCCTTTTCTAAATCCAGCTTGAGCATCTGGAAGTTCACGGTTCATGTATTGCTGAAGCCTGGCTTGGAGAATTTTGAGCATCACTTTGCTGGTGTGTGAGATGTGTGCAATTGTGCGGTAGTTTGAGCGTTCTTTGGCATTGCCTTTCTTTGGGATTGGGATGAACACTGACCTTTTCCAGTCCTGTGGCCACTGCCGAGTTTTCCACATTTGCTGACACACTGAGTGCAGTGTCAGGAGTGCACATCATCTGTTAGGGTTTTAAATAGCTCGGCTGAAATTCCGGCACTTCTACTGGGTTTTGTAGTGATGCTTCCTAAGGCCCACTTGACCTTGCATTCCGGGATGTCTGGCTCTAGGTGAGTGATCACATCATCATGATTATCTGGGTCCTGAAGATCTTTTTTTTTTAATTAATTAATTTAATTTTATTTTACTTTACAGTACTCTACTGGTTTTGGCATACATTGACATGAGTCCGCCACGGGTGTACACGAACTCCCAAACATGAACCCCCCTCCCTCCTCCCACCCCCCATCATCCCTCCCGATCATCCCCATTT
>SJYX01023793.1:298367-403463 GCA_006410675.1 Oreotragus oreotragus | reverse complement strand
CCCTCCCTCCTCCCACCCCCCATCATCCCTCCGGATCATCCCCATACACCAGCCCCAAGCATCCTGCATCCTGCATCGAACACAGTTTTTCTGTGTATTCTTGCCACCTATTCTTATTATCTTCTGCTTCTCTTGGGTCCATACCGTTTCTGTCCTTTATTGTGCCCATTTTTGCATGAAATGTCCCTTGGTATCTCTGATTTTCTTAAAGAGATCTCTAATCTTTCTCATTCTATTGTTTTCCTCTATTTCTTTGCATTACCTCAGAAAGCAAGCCATAGTGGAAATGGTGTTCTGAGTTGTACATTAGTGTGGAATGTGCAATTTTTTATTAAGTTTTTTAATGTAAAAAGCTATTGTAAAATCCTGCATTTTCTGTTAGAGAATCTTTTTCAGTTCTATATATATCTTCATCTTTGGATTCTTTTCTCATATAGGTCATCACAGTGTTGTATAGGCCTCACTTGCTCTACAGCAGGTCCTTGGTGATTACCTATTTTATCTTTATTATTGTGGATTTGTTAATCCACACCTTCTAATTGATACCTTTCCCTTCTGTAACCCTAATTTTGTTTTCTAATTTTGTGAGTCTGTTTCTCTTTTGTCAGTTGGTTTATGGGCATGAATTTAAGCTTCCGCCAATAAGCGTTATTTGTCTTTTTTTTCCCCTTATTGACTTCATTGAGTATAATTACGAGAGCTCCTTATGTGTTACTCCAGTTGGCATTGTGCCGTTGTGTCACGACTGAGCAGTGTGCCGTTGTGAACGTGTACCACTGTTTCCTTCTGCATTCAGTCAGTTTGGACGTCTTGGTTGCTTCTAGGTCTTGGCTATTGGAAATGGTGCTGTATGCAGATTTGGGCGCCAGATTCTTTTAGAATTCTAGTGATGCTCAAATATGCTCCCAGTACGGGGGCAGCTGCAGTGTATGGTGGCTCAGAGGCAGCTGCAGTGTATGGTGGCTGGCTTTTTACCTTTTAAAGACAATTTCATGCTGTGCTCTGTGGTGGCCCTTAGCATTTGCATACTGTAGGCAGTTCAAGAGGGTCCCCTTTTCACTGACCCCACTGTGACCTTTAGTTTGTAGGGATTTCTATGGTGGTCTTTTTGAGTGCTGTGAGGTGCTCCCTCATGTAATCTTTATTTGCATGTCTCTAATAAATCCTGATTATGTGCATCATTTCATGTTTATTTTCTCTCAAATATTGTGAGTTGTGTCTACCATTTCATATGTATTGATGAAATTCTGTCTTCGTAAAGATTTCTTTTCTAATAGTTACTCCCGGGAAATTTTTGAGGACAAGTATCTTACAGCCTGATCCTCCTTGTGACTATTAAGTCCCTTTAAGGACAGTTTTCAAGGTGCTGTTGCAGAAAGTGGCCACAAGGTGCCAGCATTTCTTTGATGCCAACACTGCTTACTCTGGCAAACGCAGCCTCAGTGGAAGTCCTGGTTGGGCCTGTACGTTAGACTGCAGTGTACCAGAAGCAACACCCCAAAAGCTTGGGTCTCGTTACTTCTTTTTGTGTGTGTGTCAGTTTGATGTTTAGTTTTGCCTGGAGTAACACTGATATATGGTGTTGTATATAGTGTATGTGTACACAGTCTTTTACATTTGCACACACACAGATATATGTTGATCTGCAAATTTTTTTCTTATAGAGGTTATTACAGAATGTTGAGTAGACCTTCCTTGGTATACCTGTGTCCTTGTTAATTATGTATTTTATAAAAGTTGTTTCTAGTTGTTAATCCCGACTTCCTTATTTATCCCTTCCCTGTGTCTTTCGCCTTGTATAGCGATAATATTACTGTGTAGTTTTGTGAGTCTGTTTCTCTTTGGTCCTTTGGCTTCCTGGTATTAATTTTTAGGTTACCCCTGTAAGTGCTGTCTGTCTTCTTCTTAGTTGCCCTTCTTAGCGTGGTTAGAACTAGGTCCAAGTGGGCTGCTGCTGTGATTTCATTCTGTTTCACGACTGAGTCATGCTCCTGGTGGACGTGTAGCAGCTCCTCTTTATGCATTCATCTGCACAGATGCTTTGTTTCCAGATCTTAGCTATTGTAACTGGTGGTCCACTGCAGATCTGGGTGCATATTTCTTTTTAAATTCTGGTTTTGCCTGGGTATCTTCTTAGGCATTGACTGCTGGTTCATAGGGAGCTTGGTTTTCCTTTCAGGAACCCGCGTATTGTTCTGTGTAGGGGTTGTTAACAGTTTCATCCCATGGGCTCCGTCGTAGGCTTTCCTTTCCTTCAGGGCCTTTCTATCATGTATTCTTTGAAGACTCGTTGATCCATTCAGACTGGGGCAAGCTGAGCCCTCTTTGTAGTTTTGATTGGCATGTCTCTAAGAACCTGGAGTTTGTGCACCATTTCATGTGGCTTTTTTTTTTTTTTTTTAAGTGGTAATAAATTGACTTGGTGAAATTGGCTCCTTGAAAGTGGGCCATGTGTTGAAGTTTTCGATTATGTCTTCAGGACATTTAGTGACAGCAGATGTCATTTATACCTCTGCTCTCCTTGTGTGTATCGCCAGCGTCTAAGCATTGGGTTTGGCTTCCCTGATGGTGCTAGTGATAAAGAACCCTCCTGTCAGTGCAGGAGTGTAAGACATGGGTTTGACCCTGGGTTGGGAAGATCCTCTGGAGGAGGGCATGGCAGTCCACTGCAGTATTCTTGCCTGGAGAGCCCCATGGACAGAGAAGCCTGGTGGACTCTTATCCATAGAGTCACAGAGTCAGACACGACCTAATCAACTTAGCATGCAGCATGCGTGCATGCAAGAATTGGTTTTAAAGTTGCTGTTTTGGAAAATGGCAACAAGGGAGCAAGATTTCTTCATGCCCAACTCTGTTTACTGCAGAAAGCAGAGCCTCAGTAAAAGTGGTGTCCCTGAGTGGTAAATAAGCGTGCCACGTGCCAGGACAAACACCCATAAGCTGTGTCTCATTACCTTTTGTTTTTATTTAGTTTTAGTTTAGTAAGTTGTTTTAAAAATGTTTTGTTTTTGTGTGTGTAGAGAATCTTTTTTAGTTCTATATGTATATCTATTCACTTTGGCTTCTTTTCTCATATAGGTTATCTCAGAGTGTTGTGTAGACCTCCCTTGCTCTACTGTAGGTCCCTGTTGATTGCCTATTTTATACATATTATTGTGGAATGTTACACAAGCTCTTAACTGATTCCTACCGCCACCTTTCCCTTTTGGTAATCCTGATTTGGTTTTCTAATTTTGTGAGTCTGTTTCTCCTTTGTCAGTTGATTCATGGGCTTTTCCATCAATTTTCAGCTGCCACTGATAAGTATAATTTGTCCTTTTTTATGTCTAGGTTTGGGTATGTGTCTGCAGTTGGCGTTTTCTCATTTTTTCATCACTGAGTAATATGCCATTTGGGGCATGTACAACTTCTTCTATATGCATTCATCTATCCTTGGATATTTTGCTTGTTTCCAAAATCTTGTCTATTGAAATGGTGCTAAGGTGCACTTTGGGTGCAAGATTCTTTTAGAATTCTGGTGGCCATTGAATATGCTCTTAGGAGTGTGACTTCTGAAATAGATAGTAGCTCTGTTTTTACCTTTTAAGGACAATTTCATACTGTTGTCTGTTGTGACTGTTACCATTTAAATACCATTGGCATATAAAATGGTCCCCCTTTTTCCACCCTCACTCTAGCATTTATTGTTTGTAGACATTTTGATGATGGCCGTTCTGACTGCTGCAAGGTGATCCTGCCTTGGAATCTTGGTTTGTATGTCTCTAATAATTAGTGATTTTGTGCATCACTTCATTGATTTTTTAAAAATAGTGTCACTAGCATCTGCCTTTTCTCACTGCTTGATGAAAAACTCCAGCCTTTTTTTTTTTTAAAGATTTCTTTTGGAATACTTAACCTCTGGAAAATTTTCAGGACAACTATCTTTATAGCCCAGCTGTTCTGGTGAATGCAAGTCCTGGAAGCCGTAGTTTTCCAGTTGCTGTTGCAGAAAGCAGACACAAGGTGGCAGCACTTCTTCGCCGCCTGGCTCTGCTTACTCTGGCAAACAGAGCGTCAGGGGAAGTCCTGATTTGGGGATTTTTTTACATTAGAGTAGACTGTGCCAGCACGTAGGGTTTCTCTGGTGGCTCAGACGGTAAACTGTCTTCCGCTTACAATGCGGGAGACTTGGGTTCGATCCCTGGGTTGGGGAGATTCTCTGGAGAAGGAAATGACAACCCACTCCAGTACTGTTGCCTGGAAAATCCCGTGGACAGAGGAGCGGGGTGGGCTACAGTCCACCGGGTCGCGGAGTCGGACTCGACTGAGCGCCTTCACTTTCACTTTCAGACTGTGCCAGAAGCAACACCCCAAAGCTTGTGTCTTTTCACTTGTCTTTTTTTGTGTGTGTGTGAGTTTAATGTATAGTTTTGCTTGGAGTATCACTGATATATACAGTGTTCCATGTGTTGTTTTTGTACACAATCTTTTACACTTCCACATATACATGTATCTGTTGATCTTCAAATTATTTCCTCATAGAGCTTATTGTGAAATGTTGAGTAGACCTCTCTTGGTATACTATGTCCTTGTTAATTATGTATCTTGCATGAAATTGTTTCTATTTGTTAATTGCTACTTCCTTATTTATCCCTTCCCTGCACCTTTCCTATTTGTTAACAATAATTTTATTATCGACTTCTGTGAGTCTGTTTGGTCAGCTGGCTTCTTGGTATTAATTTTTAGATTTCCACCTATAGGTGGAATTGACTGGTGTGATCTCCTTGCTTTCCAAGAGACTCTCAAGAGTCTTTTCCAGCACCAGGGTTGGAAAGCGTCAACTCTTTGGTGCTCAGCCTTCTTTATAGTCCAACTCTCACATCTGTACAGGATTACTGGATTAAAAAATCCATAGCTTTGACTGTATGAATCTTTGTTGGCAAAGTGACATCTCTGCTTTCTGATATGCTCTCTAGGTTTATTGTAGCCTTTCTTCTGAGGACCAGGAATTTTAAAATTTCATGGCAGGTCATCATCTGCAGTAATTTTGGAGCCTAAGAAAATAAAGTCTCATTGTTTCCATTTTGCCCCATCTACCTGCCATGAAGTGATGGGACCAGATGCCGTAATGTTAGTTTTCTGAATGTTGAAAGTTTTAAGCCAGCTTTTTCACTCTACTCTTTCACCTTCATCAAGAGGATCTTTAGTGACCCTTTGCTTTCTGCCATAAGGGTGGTGTCATCTGCATATCTGAGGTTGTTGATATTTGTCCTGACAATCTTGATTTCAGCTTGTGCTTTACCTAGCCTGGCATTTCAAATGATGTACTCTGCGTAGAAGTTCAATAAGCAGGGCGACAGTATACAGCCTTGACGTACTACTTTCTCAATTTGAAACTAGTCCGTTGTTCCATTTCCCGTTCTAACTCTTGCTTCTTGACCTGCATACAGATTTCCTAGGAGTTAGGTAACTTGGTCTGGCATTCCCATCTCTAAGAATTTTCCACAGTTTGTTGTGATCCACACAATCAAAGGTTTTAGCTCAGTCAGTGAAGCAGAAGTAGATGTTTTTCTGGCATCCCTTGCTTTTTCTATGATCCAAGAGATGTTGGCAATTTGAAATCTGTTCCTCTGCCTTTTCTAAATCCAGCTTGTACATCTGGAAGTCTTTGGTTCACATATTGTTGAATCCTGGATGGAAGGATCTTGAGTACTACCTTGCTAGCGTGTGAAATGAGTGCAATTGTGTGGTAGTTTGACATTCTTTGGCATTCCCTTTCTTTGGGATTGGAATGAAAACTGAACTTTTCCAGTGCTTTGACCACTGCTGAGTTTCCCAGATTTGCTTGCATATTGAGTGCAGCAGTTTAACAGTATCATCTTTTAGGTTTTGAAATAGCTCAACTGGAATTCCCGGGGAAGGCAATGGCACCCCACACCAGTACTCTTGCCTGGAAAATCCAATGGACGGAGTAGCCTGGTGGGCTGCAGTCCATGGGGTCGCTAACAGTCGGACAGACTGAGCGACTTCACTTTCACTTTTCTCTTTCATGCATTGGAGAAGGAAATGGCAACCCACTCCAGTGTTCTTGCCTGGAGAATCCCAGGCATGGCGGAGCCTGGTGGGCTGCCGTCTATGGGGTCACACAGAGTCGGACACGACTGAAGTGACTTAGCAGCAGCAGCAGCAACTGGAATTCCATCAACTCCATGATTTGTTTGTAGTATGATTCCTAGGGACAGTTGACTTCGTCCTCCAGAATGTCTGTCTCTAGGTGAGTGAGCACAGCGTTGTGGTTATCTGGGTCATGAAGACCCTTTTAAAAAAAACACACCAAAAAACAGTTCTTCTGTGTATTCCTGCCACCTCTTCTTAGTATCTATTACTTCTGTTAGGTCCATAAATTTCTGTCCTTTATTGTGCTCAGCTTTGCATGAAATGTTCCCTTGATATCTCTAATTTTTCTTGAAGAGATCTCTGTAGTTTTTCCCATTCTGTTTTTTCTGCGGTTTCTTTGCCTTGTTCAGTTAAGAAGGCGTTCTTGTTGGATCTTGCTATTCTTTGGCGCTCTGCATTCAGGTGAGTATATCTTTCCTTTTCTCCTTTCCCTTGTGCCTCTCTTTTTCTCCAGCTGTTTTTAAGGCCTCCTCAAACAACCGTTTTGCTTTGTTGCATTTCTCTTAAGTTGCTGTTGCAGACGATGGCCGCAAGGCAGCAGCATTTCTGCACAGCCCAGCTTGACTTCCTCTGCAGAGCTTCCGGGGAAGTTGTGGTGTGGAGTATAAATTAGCCTGTAATGTGCCAGATGCAACACCCTGATGCTTGGGTCTCATCGCTTCTTGGTAATGTGTCATTTTTCTTGGAGTCACAGCGACATCAAATGATAAATGTGTTGTATGTGTACAGAACTTTTACATTTACACATATACATATATAGAGAGAGCCTCATTATTTTCCCATAGCTGTTATTCCACAAAGTCTAGTAAAGCTCCTGTCGTGTACCTATTTCCTTATTGATTATGTATTCATAAGTAATAGTTTATGTTTGTTAATCTCAGCCTCCTAATTTGTCTCTTTCCTGCATCTTTCCCCTTTGGTAGATATAATTTTATTTTCTAATCTTGTGAGTCTGTTACTTTTGAGTCAACTGGTTTCTTGATATTAATCTTTATATTCTACCTATAGAGTGGGTTCGATCCCTGGCTCGGATCCCTAGAAGGGATCCTCTGGAGAAGGGAATGGCTACTCACTCCAGTGTTCTTGCCTGGGCTGCAAAGAATCGGACACAACTGAGCAACTAACAGTTTCACATAAATGATAGCATATGGTATCTGTACCTTTGTTCTGAGTTACCTCTCTCATCTTGCATAGAACTAGTTCCATGTAGGTTGCCGCCACTGGTGTTATTTCATTCCGTTTCATGGCTGAGATGTGTCCCATGGTGGACATGCAGCAGCAGTTCCTCTTTGTGAACTCATTCTCGATGGACGCTTTGTTTTGTTTCCAGGTTTTTGCTATTGCAGCTGTGGCCCTCGGCAGCTTTAGAGCATGTTTCTTTTTGAATTTTGGTTTTCCCCTGATATTCTCTTAAGCGTTTGATGCAGGGTCGTAGGTAGCTCTCGTTTTCGCTTCCAGACCCTGCACGCTCTTCCGTGTAGAGACTTAGCGGTTCCATCCCATCAGCACCATGAGAGGCTGTCTTTCCCCAGGCCCTCTCCGCCAAGTGCTCTCTGAGGCTCTGATGATGGCCCGTCAGACTGGGCAAGTTGAGCCCTGGTCATTTGGACTTGTATGCCGAGTGATTTGGGCATCTTGTGCACTATCACACGGGCTCTTTTAAATCTGCTTGTTGACATTGGCTCCTTGAAAGTGGGCCATATGTTGAATTTTTTTATTATCTTTTTTTTAATTACCTTTCATTTATTAGATATGCACTGATGCAATGATTGACTAAAGCTATTGTTTGCAAGTGTCTGCATGTAATGGGAATTCTTGTTTTGGGTGGTGGGAGTGTATTCTTCGGTGAGGAAGGCATTATGAGATGCATTAATTGAAGAGACACACTGGGCAAGATAGGGTCCTGTCCTGAGCCTTCCTTTAGAATGGTAACTGGGTAGAACTGTTCCTGAGGTTATGTTTATGTTGGCGTTGTTACTTGTGTTTAATGATGGGTTTTGAGGACTGTTTGGGTAGCAAGGGACGTAGGTTTATAGGTTACCTGCTTTAGGTCTGGTTCTGTTCCCTCCAGAATTTTACCTGTTCTTTTTGTCACTAAGCACTTTGATTTTTCCTTTAGCTCCTTGTGACCCAGGCCTACAGATGAATTTGGGCTATATCGCACCCTGATGCTCATATACCCCAGTGTAACTAGGAGTTTCCCATTGGAGACTTACCAACCTGTTATTTTCTGGGAAGAAACTAGCTTACCTTAGGTGATTTCCAGTGTCTAATCCTTGCTTCATCCATAATACCGTTGGGGTCTTCCCATGGCAATAAGGGACCATTTTATAACAAAGGAATGGACATTATAGTGGTTAACTTTAAAACTGATAGCTGAACAGAACTGTGGTAGATTTTTGTCTCTGCGTATGTATTTTGTGTGTATATGGTTGTTAAAATAATTTTTACTCTTGCTAGCTCAAAATTATTATTGTATATGTATGTATGTTTGGGTTTATTTCAAGTCCTGCCTTGTTCTAGAAGGATTAAGGTAACTTCTCCCTTCTTTCCATCCCATCACATGAAATAGAATTAGTATGTATGAACCACTTTGTGAGGAATGCAGTTCATTTAATGAGCCTTGATTTGGAAATTAGAGGACAGGAGAGAACATCACAGGGTGTGGGTCACAAAGGTACTGGAACTGGGAACCAGTTGATGTAAAGTTGGAAAGAGAATCATGGTGATGATGGAGGTGACAAAGTTCCCACTTGTTTCCAGAGGAGATTTAATGCTTCCCCTTCAGCAAAGCTCTGATGCTGTGAAAAATGAACTTGGCAGCGTCCCTCTTGACTGTCAGAATCTCCTTTCTCCTCCTGGGCTGAGTTACTGGTTGTAGGATTGCTGGGATCGGCGAGGTGGCAGCCTGCAAGACTGCTAAAGATTGTGAGAAGTGACTTTGTGATGATCTTTAAAAATAATACCTTTATTCTGAAAGTTCAAGTGCAGTTTAACATTAATCGAAGTTGTCAGGACAACCTAAAATGTCTCCTCTTTCAAGAAAGCTGATTTTTTTCCCTCAGCTGAAAACTGAGTGATTAATTAGCCTGTCATTATCAAAGAAGATGATAATGTTAGTAGATAGTTGCATTTCCTGTTAAGTGGATTACCTTCTGTATTCCATGTGGAGTTCATGTATATACTTTAGAAATACATTCATCTTTAAACGAAGTCACTGCTGTTAAAGCTGCGTGGTGAGATTTTAAGCATTTTCTTGATACTTAACTTGGAAAAGTCAGCTCAGAGCCTTTCTGTCTTAATGGACATCTTAACGCAGCTTCTTTTGGGGTCCTGATTCTCCACCCCAGTTCTTGCCAACCCCTCTGCCCCTCAGCGAATCTGCTGACACACAGACGTGTCCCCAGCAGAGTCGATTCCTTTTGTCCACGTGTGTGCCTGCGTTCAGGCAGTCCGGCTGATGTGTGTCCGATTGTGAAAGTCCCGAACACTCCAGTTACTGCTCCCTTTTTCTCTTGGTTGCTTTTGGGCATTTCGGTTACCTCCTCTTTCACCTTCACCATTTGAACTTCAGACTGCAGGTAACTGAGATGACCTTTCCTCTTTCTAAAATCCCGTTATTCCTAATTTATAATGGTTTCAGCTCAACTTTCAGTCCCCTCTCAGCACATTCACACAGTAGGTGTTCTTCCTGGCCTCATCTTCCTGAAGCAGTAGCTCAGATCTGGACTGGTTGCTCCCACGGCCTCCAGCTCAGCCGCCATCCTGGGATCTCCCTTAACCACCATCCCATCACCTCTTCCTTACTTTCCCAGATCCTGGATTTTTTTTTTTTCTCTCTTGAGTTATGCCCTCATTTTGGTGGAGCATCTCCTTCAATTGCTTCATGAGGAAGGGTTCCTCGGCAGGAATCTTTGAATCCGTGAATGTGTGGAACAGTAAGGACGTGACAGAAGCAGAAGAGATTAAAAAGAGGTGGCAAGAATACACAGAAGAACTGCACACACGTAGAAAGGTGTTAATGACCTGGAAAAGTGTGATGGTGTGGTCCCTCACCTAGGGCTGGACATCGTGGAGTAGGATGTCAAGTGGGCCTCAGGAAGCATTACTGTGAAAAAAAACCTAGGGGAGGTGATGGAATTCCAGCTGAGCTGTTCATATCTGAAATCCTAAAAGATGATGTGATTAAGGTGCTTCACTCCATATGCTCGCAAATTTGGAAGACGCAGCAGTGGCCACAGGACTGGAAAAGGTCAGTTTTCATTCCAATCCCAAGAAAGGGCAATGCCGAAGAATTCCTGTACAGTCGGGCCCATTTCAGGTACTAGCGAGGTTATGCCCAGACTCCTTCAAGCTCCGTTTCAGCAATACATGAACTGAAAACATGTACAAGCTGGGTTTCAAAGAGGCAGAGGAACCAGAGATCAAATCGCCATCATTTGCTGGATTGTGGAGAAAGCAAGAGAGTTCCAGAAAAACACCTACTTCTGCTTCATTGGCTATAGTAAAGCCTTTGACTGTGTGGACTGCAACAAGCTGTGGAAAATTTTTAAAGAGATGGGAAAACCAGACCACCTTACCTGCCTCCTGAGAAATCGGTATGCAGGTCAAGAAGCAGCAGTTAGAACCGGACGTACTGACTGGCTCAAAATAGGGAAGAGAGTATGGCAAGACTATATATTGTCACCCTGTATCCAGAGTACATCATGTAAAATGCTGGGCTGGATGAATCGCAAGCTGGAATCAGGATTGCCACAACAACCTCAGATATGCAGATAATACCACTCTAATCACAGAAATTGAAGAGGAGCTAAAGAGCCTTTTGATGAAGATGAAAGAGGAGAGTGAAAAAACTGGCTTGAAACTCAACATTTAAACAACTGAGAATATGGCATCCAGTCCCATCCCTTGATGGCAAATAGAAAGGGAAAAAGTGGAAGCAGTGATGGATTTTATTTTCTTGGGCTCCAAAATCACTGCTGACGATTACTGCAGCCATGAAAATAAAAGACGCCTGCTCCTTGGAAGGAAAGCTATGGCAAACTTAGTGTATTGAAAAGCAGAGATATCATTTTTCTGGTAAAGGTATGTGTATGTAGTCAAAGCTATGGTTTTTCCAGTAGTCACGTAAGGATGTCAGAGTTGGACCATAAAAAAAACTGAGCACTGAAGAACTGATGCTTTCGAAATGTGGTGCTAGAGAAGACTCTTGAGAGTCCCTTGGACTGCAAGGAGATCAGTCTAATCAACCCGAAAGGAAATCGGTCCAAAAAGGAAACCTGAATATTCTTTGGAAGGACTGATGCTGGAGTTGAAACTTCAATACTTTGGCCACCTGATGCGATGAGCCACCTCATTGGAAAAGACCTTGATGCTGGGAAAGACTGAAGGCAAAAGGAGAAGAGAGCGGCAGAGGATGAGTTGGTTAGATAGCATCACCAACCCAATGGACATGAATGTGAGCAAACTCCGGGAGGTAGTGGAGGACTGAGGAGCCTGGCACACTACAGCCCATGGGCTCGCAGAGCCAGACACAACTTAGTGACTGAATGGCAACAACAGCATCTGAAAATGCCCTTATTAAGCCCTCAGGTTTGGTTGATAGGCCTAATGTGGAGTTAAAGATCGAAGTTAATTTTCCCTTAAAAATTTGAAGGGATTGTGTCCCTGTCTTCCACCTTCAGCTTTGCAGTTGAGAATTTCTAGTGTTGTGCTATTCTTGATCTTTAGCTTGAAGCCTTTTTTTCCTCCGCGGAAGCGTGTGCCAGCTCCTTTTTAATCTTCAGTTTTCTGAAGTTTTATACTTCTCCCTCCAGAGATAAGAGCTGCAACAAATTTTCATGCCTTTGGGGGTTCTATAGCGCAAATTGGATTGCTTCTTGACTTGCTACTGCTTTCTTTCTTGGGCATACTTTTCAGTTTCAAATGATTTTTTTTTTCTTTTTTCTGCAGCCTGCTTCACTCTTTCTCTTGCCCTTGAGGCTTCTAAGAAAATGACCATAAAAACTTTACTGTGATTTTAGTGAGGTGTTTGGCGGGGGGAGCAGAGCCCTCCGCTCCTCTCTCTTTGCCTGGAAGGCTACCCGTTTGCTCGTCACCCAGCTCTGCTGTGGCTTTTTGCCCCGCTTCCATCGTGGAGACAACCCCTTGCCCCCAGAAAGACCACTCACAAGCTCTTGTCCTCAAACCCCGCCTTCGTGGGCCCTGTCTGCAGCATTTGCGCATCAAACAAAAGTACTCGGATTGATTACTTCTTTTCCCCCCAATCTAATCCACTAGCAAGGCATGTGCCTAAAATATAGCTTCAATGTATTGTTGCCCTAAAGTATCTAGTCCAGTGCCTGGCACACAGGAGGCATTCACTGGTACATGGGCAGATGAGTGATGTCAATAGGAAGCCAGGAAAATTGTTAAAATTGTGGACTCTTAACATGTTCTGAAAGATAGTCTTTGAAAGTAAAGCAGGGCAACTGTTTTAGATTAAAAGATATTTTATAAAGGCCTGGTTACAAGTGCTATACAGAATCCTTGATTGGATTCCTTTTTTTTTTTTTTTTACTTAAAGCTAGCTAGAAAGGATACTGGGCTTCTCAGGTGGCCCTAGTCGTAAAGAACCTGCCAGTGCAGGAGACTTAAGAGATGTAGGTTTAGCCCCTGGGTCGGGACGATCCCCTGGAGGAGAGCGTGGCAACCCACTCCTGTATTTTTGCCTGGAGAATCCCATGGACAGAGGAGCCTGGCGGGCTACAGTCCATGGGGTCGTAAAGAGCTGGACACGACTGAGTGGACTTAGCACATAAAGGATACTATTGGGACATTTGGGGAAACTTGATGGATTGTAGGTAATGTTGTATCAATGGTTGTTATGATTATGTGAGAGGATGTCCTTGTGTTTAGAAAATGCAAGTTGAGGGCTTTCGGGATGATGTGTTATGATACCTGCAACTTGTTTTTCACGTGGTTCAGAAGAAAAAGCTTATCTCTAGAAGGAAGAAGGGAGAAAGAAAAACGTAGCGCAAAGTTAGCCATGCACGAATTAGCTGAGTGGAATGTGGGTTTTCATGTTACTGTTCTATTTTACTGTAGGTCTGAAAAATTTTTGAAATAAAAAATTTAGAAAAAAATCAACAGTGGAGAAGAATTTAAGGAAAAGATATTTCAGGGCTATTTTTAAGCCTCAAAATGCTGAAATTTATTTTGAAGCATGATGTTAAATATAATAAAGCCTAAGGATATATAAGTATATATGTGTGTGTGTGTGTATAGTTAATCAAACCAAGTAGAATTAAGGCCTTTCTGGAAGTTACCTCTTAAAAATTTGGCCTGAAAGCCTGTGAGTCGCCCACCAGGGGGCAGAGCAGGAGCGTCATTCTGTGCACTGCTGAGCGCTGTGGGTTTCCCCCACATAACTGTTTCCACAAGAGGTCGCTCTTCTCTGCACAAAACATTTTCAGGATTCTTAGCCCACTTTAATAGAGAATGCTGGATAGTTACACTGCTTCCCCTTTCTTCCCACTCCGATCTGCTTCTGAGTTCTGTATTTTTGCCTTGGCTCCTCCGCTTCGTGGAGTGACTTCACGGAAGGGTCTGGATAAGAGGGGTGCAGATCCACTCTCCTGTGTGTGCTTCAAAGGCCAAGAGTGCATTTGTCTACTTCTACCCCAGGAATTCAGTCTTTTTAGTACAAACTGCCAAGTCATGGTAAAGGATCCACTTGCAGTACAAGAGACACAGGTTTGATCCCTGAGTCGGAAAGATCCCCTGGAGAAGGGGATTGTGACCCACTCCAGTGTTCTTGCCCAGAGAATCCACGAGGTGGTCACCTTAGAAGGACTGTCTTCCTGTGCAGTTAACCAAGAAAGATGGCTTAGTGTAAATGTTGTAGAAAGTTACCCAGCAGCTTATGGTTAGCCTGTGGTGAGTGAGTGTTCTTTCATTTAACGTGTACTCAATGCCTGCAGAACCAGATTACACTACTGGACTAGAATTAAAAACCAAATTAAAGAGTCAGACTCGGGGCAGGAGGGAGGGATGTTACTTGCTCTGTCTTGGCTCAAAATATTGAGTCCTGTCTAGAGATCCTCCAAGGCCAAGCTCAGCATCAGGACACCGCCAGCCTGTGTGGACAGCTTGCTGTGACCTTCCCATGGATTTTTGCCTTGGCTCCTCCGCTTCGTGGAGTGACTTCACGGAAGGGTCTGGATAAGAGGGGTGCAGATCCACTCTCCTGTGTGTGCTTCAAAGGCCAAGAGTGCATTTGTCTACTTCTACCCCAGGAATTCAGTCTTTTTAGTACAAACTGCCAAGTCATGGTAAAGGATCCACTTGCAGTACAAGAGACACAGGTTTGATCCCTGAGTCGGAAAGATCCCCTGGAGAAGGGGATTGTGACCCACTCCAGTGTTCTTGCCCAGAGAATCCACGAGGTGGTCACCTTAGAAGGACTGTCTTCCTGTGCAGTTAACCAAGAAAGATGGCTTAGTGTAAATGTTGTAGAAAGTTACCCAGCAGCTTATGGTTAGCCTGTGGTGAGTGAGTGTTCTTTCATTTAACGTGTACTCAATGCCTGCAGAACCAGATTACACTACTGGACTAGAATTAAAAACCAAATTAAAGAGTCAGACTCGGGGCAGGAGGGAGGGATGTTACTTGCTCTGTCTTGGCTCAAAATATTGAGTCCTGTCTAGAGATCCTCCAAGGCCAAGCTCAGCATCAGGACACCGCCAGCCTGTGTGGACAGCTTGCTGTGACCTTCCCGAAGTGAGCCAAGTGTCCTTCCTGTGTTGTCATCTGTCCAGCGCAGACCACTGTTAGACGCTCTATTCGTGCCTGTTGCTTTGTGTGCCCTCCTCTCCTGAGGACAGAGGCTGGTTACTCATAGGCTGGTGTATTTTCCCCACTCTGGTTCCATTCTGGTCCCTTGCATGCCTTTTCCTCCTCTGGGTGCTCTCTTTTTTTCCTCTTTTTTGAAGTCTTTTTCTCAAATACAATGACACAGACTTGCTAATATCTTAAAAAGTAAAGCACAGAAAAGTAACCCTTACTGAGTGCCTTTTTTGTGTTGGACACTTCACCGTGTTAGGTGCTTCATAAGCATCTTCTCCGTTAATCTTGTTCCTCTAACAGACTCGGCGAGCTTCGGCGAGCTTCTTCACTGTTCAGGTCTTTGCACTCACTGTTTCCTTTCCTGGGCACCTGTTTTTCCTCAAGTGCTCAAGAAGGCAGTTTCCTTTTCTCCTAACAAACGTGTAGTTTGTAGGCCGTTCTTCTGTGGCTGAGTTTACTAGGCTGGTGACCCCACTTTCCTCCCAGTGGTGGGTGGGGTTTTGGGGAGGAACTCACTGAGGCCAGCCTGAGGACGTGGACCTCCTCCCTCTCGCTGGGTCCCTGCCCTTCCAGCTGCTTGTCCAGTGCATCCTGGTCACTGGGTGTCTTCTTTTAGTTTACTAATTTGTTATAATTGCTCTGTTTCTTCCTCATGATAACTGATACTTTCATCTAGACTCCATTTCTCCCTGGAAGACGAGGGATTCAGTATTTTGGTTAGTTTTCCCCTTAAGCATGGGCTAACCCATCATCTTTTTTTCTTTTTAAATTAACATAATTGTATTTATTTATTTATTTTGGCCCCTCTGTGTGGCATGCAGGATCTTAGTTCCCTGACCAGGAATCAAACCTATGCTCCTTGCAGTGGAATCACAGATTCTTAACCACTGGATAGCCAGGGAAGTCCCTAACCTATCATCTTTTAACATACAGTTTTGTTCTTTATAATCTGAAAGTCTAGATCATACCTTTGTAAACAGATATATACTTAATTTAAAAACTCATCCGTTTTTACAGCTTTAGTAAAAACGATATAACCAAGTTCTTATCCTCTGTTATGGGGCTTCCCAGGTGGCGCAGTCATAAAGAGTCAAGAGATGCGAATTCGATCCCTGGTTCGAGAAGATTCCCTGCCCACTCCAGTATTCTTGCCTGGAGAATCCCCATGGACAGAGGAGCCTGGTGGGCTGCAGTCCATGGGTTCACAAAGAGTCGGACACGCCTGAGCACATGTGTATCTTCCGTTATACCTACTATCCTCTATTTCCAATCTTCGAGGCTCAATTTAAGTCCTAAGTCCTCTGAGGTTTTCTGCACCTTTACTACCTAACATTAATCTTTCCTGCTCTCAGTACCTATACTTCAGTTTGGCCATTAATCTAGAGAATCTTATTTGTTATTTAATTGCTTTGTCTATCTGTGTCTTATGTGACTGATGAGATGGTTAGATGCCAGTTGATGGTGGCAATGTGTTCTTAATTTTTGCAGTGTTGAAATTTCGAGTCACTTTAAAGGACGTTTTTGAAGCAAAATATTTTAAATATATTTTTCCTAGTGGAGTTTTATGTATTTTCTTAAACACAGTATAAAAATTATTCATCTGGTTTAGGTTTTCTAAAAAGCATTTTCTTTGACTATAGGATGATTATTTTTCTGTATTTTAGTATTCATTTTATTCTCAGTATTCATTTAAGAAGACTAATGTGTTCAGGTATAATGCTCCAAGGAAGTGTTTCAGAAAAGAAAGAAGATTAATTATTTCCTGTAGCTTATCTATAAAAAGCCATTTCGGAAAGTACATTCATTTTAATTTTTTTACTGGGACTTTGTGGTTGATTTTTACAGTTGCTGTATTAAAGTCATTTTTAGTCTTCTACAGAAAATGTATAAAGGTTTATTTGATAAAATATCAATATTTTAATAGCTATAATTGTCTAAGCATTCCTAATTATGTGTTGAGCTTTCTAATTCTTACCAGAGCTGCGGTTTCCTGGCAAAGTTTAAACATCGGTCCCCAGTCAGTTAGGTTAATCTCTGTGTAATATAATTAAATTCATCTGACCTGGTTACTGGGTACATTTTAAATATCAGACTGCTAATCATGACACCACAACGAATATTTCAATTTTAAAGTTGACCTTTTAGAATCAGCCTTTCTTTAATCTGCCAGTTGTACTTAACAGAAATATTTCTTTTAAAAAGTAACCTGACTTAATCTATGTATTTAATGAGAAAAAAACCAAAGTTATATAAAATGTGTATAAGGCAAGCTGTCTGAAAAAAACTAATGACATTTCTTTTTCTTTATAGAGATACTTCCTAGTTGGGAGCAATCATGCAGAAACAAAATACCGTGTTTTGAAAATTGATAGAACAGAACCAAAAGATTTGGTTATCATTGATGACAGGGTAAGTATCTTGACAACCTGAATGCAGACAGAAACCTTTGTACTCCTCGTTTAACAGATATGAAATATCCTTACAGCTGCTAGCGATGTATACTGTTTTTTAATCATACATCTAAAAATGACAGGTTTTCATGGTTGGCTATAATTTGTAATCTCTAATCTGGTTTCTAAAATTACTGAAGTCAGAAAGTTTGCCAGAATTACACTTTGTCCTTCATTTTGATTTTTTACAAAGCAAACACTTTGGATAAGATAATATATTTTCTTAAAGGGGTGCCATTTTAAAGGATCTGATGTAACTCTCAATATTGCAGCTACCGAGATTATTTATTCTTCTTTAATATGAAGCTCCTTGAAGTCAAAAAGGACTTCCCTACTGCAGACTTATTATTATACTGCTAAAAGTGATTGGTAGGGTCACTTCTGATGACTTGCTAGAGAAATGTTAAGCTGCTATTATCCACATGTCATATTATTCAGAGTTGGGACTTAATTCAGGTGGCACAAAAATATGAGGCTTTTAGTGAAAAGAGAAATATACTAAGGTAGAATTGAACAGTTAATTTTAACTCTCAGGTGAGAGCAGCTAACACTTTGTGTGGAAGTTCTTGTCTGAATATTTCTGAATCTGTGTGGGTTCCTGGTTTTTCAAAGGTATCAATAGCTGTAGTTGGAACTCATTTTCACTAAGCTCTTTGGAAAACTAATTTCTGTGTTATCATAATTTTGGATATGTTGTAGTTTGTGACTTCCCACACTCTTGGGTATCATGGTCCTCCTTTGCCCACACACATACCATCTGGCAGTATTAATACGATGTATTGATACTTGGCTTTACTTGGGAGTACGAGTGGCTGATTGGGGATCTCTTTGAGAATCTAAGAAAAGCTATGGGCCTTCTCACAAAAATACACATATGCACGTATAACCAAAACTTTGCATACAGTTTTAAGGAGTTTATAGATTTCTCGAAACTTGTCTGTGGATTCCTCCTACCTCTGAATCTCTGATCCAGAAGATAAGGTTTTGCTATACCTTTTTTAAGTACAGCAATGTGTGATCCAGTAACCACCCTTAATTAACTGCTGATGTTAAAAAAATTTGTTGGCTTTTTAGAATTGTAGCTTAGTCTTGCACTTTTATATACTTCTCTGTGAAATAGCTAATGATGTAAAGCTGTAGGAAACTTAATTTTCACAGGTAAATAAGTAATGAATCTAAAAATCAAACCCAAACTTACAGATTAATTTGCTTATTTCTAGCACGTATATACTCAACAAGAAGTGCGAGAACTTCTTGGGCGCTTGGATCTAGGAAACAGGACAAAGATGGGACAGAAAGGCTCCTCTGGGTTATTTCGAGCTGTTTCAGCTTTTGGTGTTGTAGGTAAGAAAGATGCCTCCCTCTTTCAACCTCTTTTTTTTCCCCCCATATATAGACTACTTGAAGATAGTTTGCAAGGCTCATATTTATATAGGTTTGTAAATGTGACCCGCCTTCTGGGTCTTTGGTTATTTAAAAATGAATCATCTATCAAACAGCCTTTATATAATATCTGCTATATGGCCAGGACTGTGCTTAGATTCATACAGGATATGAACAAATGTAGGGATGGTTTGGACCTCTAAGGAGTCTGGCTTGTCAAGAAATGAAAAAGTGAAAATTGGCTTGGACTTGTAAACATCAGCTGGAAAAACAGATACAGGTAAAACCAGCTTTTAAATTAGAGGAGTTTCTCTCAAGGACACGCTGCAGTGTAAAGTGTCACAAGCCCCTTCTCTGAGTGACAACTGCTTTCTTACTCTCAGAGAAACTTTGTTCTCTAAAATCACAGACAGTCGGAAACTTTGCTCTTTAGAGTTGTGTCAGTGAGAGAAAACATCCCCCTGTCGCCTGGATGATCTAAGTCATTTTGACGCAGAGAGGCAGCCTCGGTTGACAAGGCGAGTGCGGAGCTTCAGATAAGGGCTTTCTGGATGCAGCCGACTGCAGCTCTATTCACTTTATTGCTTTCAAGGAAATGAGACCCTGAGTCCGCTTCACAGTCCAGACCTGATGTTTATCTCTTTACATTCAGTCTTGCTCTGGTTTGAGCCTCTTAATTTAAATTTTACTTAATCTCTTTCCCAAATCCTATAATAACGCCTTTACTTATTCATGAACAAGCATAGAAATGGCCTTGGCCTTTAAAGGAGTCCATGGTCCAGCTTGTGGGGCGTTTGGGAGATGCCCCGCAGTTCCTCTGGTGCGTTGTCCCTCGTGACAGTGGGTAAGAAAACCTATCTTTGCTCCTGGATTTGTCCCAGGGAGTCTTAGGATGATTGGATTGGACGGGGTTGGGGTGGAGGGGTTGGGGGACAAAACCCAGGGCCCAGGAAACAACTCCAGGACTGGAATTTGGATCCCAGTTGTGTAGTCAATAGTAAATGCTGGAGATTACATAAGAGGTAGACTTCTTGGACCTGGAGTGGCCAGGAAAGNGGGGTGGAGGGGTTGGGGGACAAAACCCAGGGCCCAGGAAACAACTCCAGGACTGGAATTTGGATCCCAGTTGTGTAGTCAATAGTAAATGCTGGAGATTACATAAGAGGTAGACTTCTTGGACCTGGAGTGGCCAGGAAAGATTTCCTGGAGAAGATAAGACTCACGCTGGACCCTGGAGGAGAAGCAAGCTTTGGATGGATGTGAGGAAGGGAAGGGAGAGCTCCAGGAGGGGTGACGGAAGAAGCACCAGCATGAAGATGCCCACGGGTATGCCCTGGAATGCTGGCAAGCGGTTGGTGAGGCCAGATCACTGGGGCCTTGGAAGCCAGGCAGACGGCAGTTGTGTTTCAGCTTCCCTGTTGGCATAGCCGTATTTCAAGTCTTCCCCCCACCACCCCAACACAAAATTATCTTTCTGCTTCTTAAACCCGCTGAACTGTCTGTAATATTTCCTGAGTGGTGTCTGTAGATGTTAACAAAATTAATATGGACTGACCTGTGCTGTATAGTTTCATAGTCTTAGGTTCATTTTTCTGATTAGCACTCTCTATTTGGTGGATGTATACTTGTTGAGACTTGGATTATGCCTATTCTGCTGTGTTTGAAGTTTGCTTTTCTCGATGTGCTCTCATAGCCCTTCATGTGGAATCCCTTTAGGTCCGTTTTGTGTCTTAGGCGGCTGCCAGGGAAGGGCGAGAGTGGTCGGTATGGTTAGTCTCTTCTGCACAGGACTGGCGCCTTCTGTGTACCTTCTGCTTAGTCTTGACAATTCCCTTGAGGTTTCATGTTTAATGGATAATGTGCATGTTAGTGTATGTCAGGTGAGTTCATGTGTTTCAATTCCATATATTCCATACATGTTAAATTCCACTTTAAGTGTTACTTAACTCTTAATCAAAGAAAAAAATCTAGAAATAAAAAAAGGGATCTTAAATACATTAGGCTTAATCAGATACTTAATAGGTTAAACTCATTTCTTTAAATGCTAATACTTTATTTCAACTTTTGAAAAATGTAAATTTCTTAAGGTATGTGTAATGTTGAATGCCTCATTAGTCAGAGTTAAATATTGAAAGTTGACCCTTCCTTGCTAATTAAGTATAATGAGTTGAAGATCAGTTGTGGGTGTATGTGCTAAGTCACTTCAGTCGCGTCTGCGACCCTGTGCGCTGTAGCCCGTCAGGCTCCTCTGTCCATGGGGTTCTCCAGGCAAGAGTACTGGAGTGGATTGCCGCGCCCTCCTCCAGGGGATCTTCCTCACCCAGCGGTTGAAGCCAGGTCTCTGTGTCTCCTGCATTGGCAGGCGGGTTCTTTACCACTAGCGCCACCTGGGAANAAAGGAGCCCCTGGTTTCAGGTGTGCTTGCCTGGAATAAAGAATTTGCAGCACAAAGCTGGAGGGGATGAGAAAGGCTGGTGGCCTGCACCTCCTGAGCGGAAACCGGGGCCCTAGACCGAGAGCTGGGGAGGGAGAGGGGCACCCGCTGGGAGTGGACGCCCGTCACACTGAACTGGGAGAAGGCGTAGGAGGGAAGCAGGCTATGGTTCGGATGCCACAGACTGGCTGGTCTTTCCAAGATCTAGTAGGTTTTTTTGAATAAATGTTTCTCCATTTGCTCTATGCCATTAGGAGAATTTCCAGAAACTGTCAGCGTTTTGTTTTTATCACTTTCACCAGTCACTGGGGAGAGGGTCTGCTGAGCTCCTCACATAGCTGGTTTAGAAGTGTGCCCCTCTCCCTGCCACCAGCCACCAAGAGAATTAGTTTTAACCCCTAAAGCAAAAGTTCTGAGAGCCAGAACATTTTTAACCCAAGACTGTATGGTAACTAGTGTGTAGTTGGGAATTTAGTGTTACTGAACCTTAACACATACGGTCTTCCTATAATCAAATTGTTCAGAGTGGTATTTTTAAGTGAGATAAATATTTCTAGAGAATAATTCTAAAACAGCTGAAAATTTGTATGGCTGTAAATCAGAGAAATAATAAAGCAGACAATATGTCAGTCATTTTGCCTTTTAAATATGTATCTGAAAGCATTGCTAAGTGTAGGAGGTGTATTTAATTTTCTGTTTTGTTGTTGTTGTGTAGGTTTTGTCAGGTTTTTAGAAGGCTATTATATTGTGTTAATAACCAAAAGGAGGAAGATGGCAGATATTGGAGGTCATGCAATATATAAGATTGAAGATACAAATATGATCTATATACCCAATGATTCTGTACGGATTAGTCATCCTGATGAAGCTAGGTATGTACTGGTGGTAACTGCTGTTTTTGTATCTATAGACCAATTGAAAAGCAAAATATAGCCAATAGATTATAAATCTTAAAATGTAAATACTGGCTCAGAATGCTACAGCTTTTGTTCAAGTGCTATTGAAGACCCATGATAATTGATTTGGGCAAGAATCAATAATGGCTGCTAAAACCATCAGATGAGAGGTTATTGTTGACCCACTGTACTTCATGAATATCTCAACATACTGTACTTTGTGAATATTTTTATTATTTACAAAGAGAAAAAAATGACAAACATACTTAACCAAATGGTCAAACTTGGCATCACCAGTAATGAGACAAAACTGATATTATTTGCCTCTTAATATGAAGCAGTGGGAAGGGCACCAATAGCCTGTGTAGTTTTCTCACTAAAAATATTTAAATTGGATCTAAGCATGAGGAAAATAATCAGACAAATCCATACGTGGAACTTTCTGTAAGACAGCTGGCCCAGACCCTTCAGGGATGTCAGTGTCGTGAAATACAGGAAGAGCCAGAGGGTTAGGTTTTAGAATAAGCATGACAAGTGCAGCACTTGAATTTCTGTTGGATCCCGGATTAAAATACGTGCACAGTGTGTACACACACAGGCACAGAGCTGTAAAGGACTTTACTGGAATGGTTTTATATGAACTATATACTAGTGGGTATTGGATCAGTGTTAACTTTGGGGTGTATAGAGACATTGTGGTTATTTAGGAGATTGTCCTTTTTCATAATAGATACATAATATTAAGATATACAGTATTTAGGACTGTCATCATGTCTGCTTCTTACTGCAAATGGTTTAGAAAAATAAAATGTACTTGTGTATTTAAAGAGAGAGGATGTATGTATGTAAAAGGAGAAATATTTAACAGTGAAATTCAGGTGAAGGACATACTGCTATTCATTATGCTATTTCCCCCCACCCCAATTTTTCTATGCATTTGAAAGCTTCAAAAAGTTGTTTTGGGAAATTATTGGAACCTGGGGCATATGAGGAAAGACTGTTAATAAATAATAAATTGATAGAGAAAATGCTATAATTGATTTGATATTTATTATAAAGGCTCAAAATGGCACAAAGTTAGGCATGTTTATGAGTTTTTAGGGAAAATAGCAGCTTAGGTTTTAATTACACTTTGTACCTTTATAGTGTTGTTNTACTGCTATTCATTATACTATTTCCCCCCACCCCAATTTTTCTATGCATTTGAAAGCTTCAAAAAGTTGTTTTGGGAAATTATTGGAACCTGGGGCATATGAGGAAAGACTGTTAATAAATAATAAATTGATAGAGAAAATGCTATAATTGATTTGATATTTATTATAAAGGCTCAAAATGGCACAAAGTTAGGCATGTTTATGAGTTTTTAGGGAAAATAGCAGCTTAGGTTTTAATTACACTTTGTACCTTTATAGTGTTGTTCTAGAACATGAAGCAGAATTTAAAGGTGATGTGGTTTTTTTGCTTAAAACCTTGTTAGATAGTGGTTTTCTGGAACTTTGTGACACTATCCTCGATGTTTGGAAGTGGGGTAAAAAAACAATTTTGTTTCAGATAAGAGTAAGAGTTTACCAGATAAATTTGAATTTTGTCTTATATTAACTGAAAAAATATATATCTTATGTAGTTTACTGTCATTTCCCCCCAGTTTTATTGAGATAAAATTGACATATACCACTGTGTAAGTTTAAGGTGTTCAGCATAATGATTTGACTTATGTATATTGTGAAATGATGACCACAATAGGTGTCGTTAGCATCCATCATCTCATAAAGACACAATAAAAAGAAGAACATTTTTTTTCCTGTGATGAGAACTTTTAGGATCTACTCTCTTAACTTTCATATATATCATAGCAACAGTAACTGTAGTCATCATATTGTTAACTGTAGTAATCATTTTTTTAAGGTATCTACGAATATTCCAAAATGTGGACCTATCCAGCAATTTTTACTTTAGGTAAGTTTAAACTTATTTTTACTCTGTCAGTCTCTTAAATGTTTATATTATTTCCTACAGGGTAAAAAGAGAATCAGAGAACACAGTAGTACTTTGATTATTCTTTTTTAAAAAAATAGCCAAATCTTTTCATCTGAAACAATATAAATACAAGTATTCCTCCTTTTAAAAATCTAATCTTTGAAATTTTGAATGGATAAATTAAATGGTAATTATTCTTACTATGAAAATCTTTTCATTATGATTTTAAAGAAATCTTTTATTTTATAATTTTTTTGAGTTTGAAGATATTTATACTTCTGAAGTTTTCAATATTATCATATCTGGAACAGGAAATTTTAAAATTCCTACATCCTTTATTCAAATGAGAGTGGCAATAATAATTTAAAATTATACACTGATCTTTTATTTTTTACAGAAGAGCAAATTAAAGATTGAAGAAATTAAATTACTTATTCCTGTAGGACTTTTTTATAATTTTTTTTGAGTTTGAAGATATTTATACTTCTGCAGTTTTCAATATTATCATCATATCTGGAACAGGAAATTTTAAAATTCCTACATCCTTTATTCAAATGAGAGTGGCAATAATAATTTAAAATTATACACTGATCTTTTATTCTTTACAGAAGAGCAAATTAAAGATTGAAGAAATTAAATTACTTATTCCTGTAGGACTGGCAAGAAGCACTCTATTAAATGTAATTATTGCCAGTTCTCAAATACACATTTTCATCTAGCACACCAAATAGAAAATGTCACAAGGTACTAAATCTAGAGAGTAGCACATAAACAAACACACAGTTGTTGAATTAATTAAGGGCCAAACTCTAAAACATTAACAAAACAAATATTGAAAATCCTGTCCATTTCTGCAGATTTAAAAAAAATTTTATTGGAGTATAGTTGATCTCCAATATTGTATGTGTTTCTGCTGTACAGCACCATGAGTCAGCTATATGGGGGGAGGGGATATATGTATCTACTCTTTTTTAAGGTTCTTTTTCCATATAGACCATTAGAGAATTGGTCACAAATATAGAAAACAAACTTATGTTGCTAAGGTTAAGTGAGGAGAGGAATAAATTGGGAGATTGGAATTGACATACACACACTATTATATGTAAAATAGACAACTAATAAGGACTTACTGTATAGCACAGGGATCTCTACTCAATACACTGTAATGGCTTATTTTGTAATTTTGAATTACAAAAATTAAATCTGTATCGTCTATATAGAGGGAGGTGGGAGGGGGATTCAGGGTTGCGGGGGACACATGTATACCTGTGGTTGGTTCATGTCAATGTATGGCAAGAAGCATCGCAATATTGTAAAGTAATTATTCTCCAATTAAAATAAATAACATTTTTAAAAGTTTATATATAGAGTTGTAACCATTTCACAGTTTTCAGTTAACAGTCTAGTAAAAATTAGGTAAAAATAAACTCAAAATAGGGAGAACTTTTGCAGTACCAAATATTGTTGTTGGCATTGTAAATTAATAATTTTCCTGGAGAGGAACGAAGCATCAAGTATGTATGGAAATATATCTGAAGAAAATAAATCAGCAGGGAAAATATTAGTCCCTGTTTGTAAAGGCACAAGCTTTACAGATAGCTTCTCTATCATGGCCCAAACAAGCAAACCAGCCAGTGCAGGGACAACCCGAATATGGTGAATTGAAAAATAAGTAAATTATAGCAGAGCATCCTGAGAGAGTGGTACACCGTCGCTGAAGTGACCACTATGTAGGCTAGGTATACAGCAAGTTATTGGCTGCGTGGAAAATCCTGTCACTTACAGTGTCCAAAGTAAAATGTAGAACACAAAATCGCATATATCAATGGACTTGGCTCATAGGACTAAGAAGAGGACCCAGAGTGTTGTAGCTGTTGGCATTATGTACTGTTAGGGTGCTTTGCATTAGATGTGTATAAGAGACAGGCCCGTCACACTGAACTGGGAGAAGGCGTAGGAGGGAAGCAGGCTATGGTTCGGATGCCACAGACTGGCTGGTCTTTCCAAGATCTAGTAGGTTTTTTTGAATAAATGTTTCTCCATTTGCTCTATGCCATTAGGAGAATTTCCAGAAACTGTCAGCGTTTTGTTTTTATCACTTTCACCAGTCACTGGGGAGAGGGTCTGCTGAGCTCCTCACATAGCTGGTTTAGAAGTGTGCCCCTCTCCCTGCCACCAGCCACCAAGAGAATTAGTTTTAACCCCTAAAGCAAAAGTTCTGGGAGCCAGAACATTTTTAACCCAAGACTGTATGGTAACTAGTGTGTAGTTGGGAATTTAGTGTTACTGAACCTTAACACATACGGTCTTCCTATAATCAAATTGTTCAGAGTGGTATTTTTAAGTGAGATAAATATTTCTAGAGAATAATTCTAAAACAGCTGAAAATTTGTATGGCTGTAAATCAGAGAAATAATAAAGCAGACAATATGTCAGTCATTTTGCCTTTTAAATATGTATCTGAAAGCATTGCTAAGTGTAGGAGGTGTATTTAATTTTCTGTTTTGTTGTTGTTGTGTAGGTTTTGTCAGGTTTTTAGAAGGCTATTATATTGTGTTAATAACCAAAAGGAGGAAGATGGCAGATATTGGAGGCCATGCAATATATAAGATTGAAGATACAAATATGATCTATATACCCAATGATTCTGTACGGATTAGTCATCCTGATGAAGCTAGGTATGTACCAGTGGTAACTGCTGTTTTTGTATCTATAGACCAATTGAAAAGCAAAATATAGTCAATAGATTATAAATCTTAAAATGTAAATACTGGCTCAGAATGCTACAGCTTTTGTTCAGGTGCTATTGAAGACCCATGATAATTGATTTGGGCAAGAATCAATAATGGCTGCTAAAACCATCAGATGAGAGGTTATTGTTGACCCACTGTACTTCATGAATATCTCAACATACTGTACTTTGTGAATATTTTTATTATTTACAAAGAGAAAAAAATGACAAACATACTTAACCAAATGGTCAAACTTGGCATCACCAGTAATGAGACAAAACTGATATTATTTGCCTCTTAATATGAAGCAGTGGGAAGGGCACCAATAGCCTGTGTAGTTTTCTCACTGAAAATATTTAAATTGGATCTAAGCATGAGGAAAATAATCAGACAAATCCATACGTGGAACTTTCTGTAAGACAGCTGGCCCAGACCCTTCAGGGATGTCAGTGTCGTGAAATACAGGAAGAGCCAGAGGGTTAGGTTTTAGAATAAGCATGACAAGTGCAGCACTTGAATTTCTGTTGGATCCCGGATTAAAATACGTGCACAGTGTGTACACACACAGGCACAGAGCTGTAAAGGACTTTACTGGAATGGTTTTATATGAACTATATACTAGTGGGTATTGGATCAGTGTTAACTTTGGGGTGTATAGAGACATTGTGGTTATTTAGGAGATTGTCCTTTTTCATAATAGATACATAATATTAAGATATACAGTATTTAGGACTGTCATCATGTCTGCTTCTTACTGCAAATGGTTTAGAAAAATAAAATGTACTTGTGTATTTAAAGAGAGAGGATGTATGTATGTAAAAGGAGAAATATTTAACAGTGAAATTCAGGTGAAGGACATACTGCTATTCATTATGCTATTTCCCCCCACCCCAATTTTTCTATGCATTTGAAAGCTTCAAAAAGTTGTTTTGGGAAATTATTGGAACCTGGGGCATATGGGGAAAGACTGTTAATAAATAATAAATTGATAGAGAAAATGCTATAATTGATTTGATATTTATTATAAAGGCTCAAAATGGCACAAAGTTAGGCATGTTTATGAGTTTTTAGGGAAAATAGCAGCTTAGGTTTTAATTACACTTTGTACCTTTATAGTGTTGTTTTAGAACATGAAGCAGAATTTAAAGGTGATGTGGTTTTTTTGCTTAAAACCTTGTTAGATAGTGGTTTTCTGGAACTTTGTGACACTATCCTCGATGTTTGGAAGTGGGGTAAAAAAACAATTTTGTTTCAGATAAGAGTAAGAGTTTACCAGATAAATTTGAATTTTGTCTTATATTAACTGAAAAAATATATATCTTATGTAGTTTACTGTCATTTCCCCCCAGTTTTATTGAGATAAAATTGACATATACCACTGTGTAAGTTTAAGGTGTTCAGCATAATGATTTGACTTATGTATATTGTGAAATGATGACCACAATAGGTGTCGTTAGCATCCATCATCTCATAAAGACACAATAAAAAGAAGAACATTTTTTTTCCTGTGATGAGAACTTTTAGGATCTACTCTCTTAACTTTCATATATATCATAGCAACAGTAACTGTAGTCATCATATTGTTAACTGTAGTAATCATTTTTTTAAGGTATCTACGAATATTCCAAAATGTGGACCTATCCAGCAATTTTTACTTTAGGTAAGTTTGAACTTATTTTTACTCTGTCAGTCTCTTAAATGTTTATATTATTTCCTACAGGGTAAAAAGAGAATCAGAGAACACAGTAGTACTTTGATTATTCTTTTTTAAAAAAATAGCCAAATCTTTTCATCTGAAACAATATAAATACAAGTATTCCTCCTTTTAAAAATCTAATCTTTGAAATTTTGAATGGATAAATTAAATGGTAATTATTCTTACTATGAAAATCTTTTCATTATGATTTTAAAGAAATCTTTTATTTTATAATTTTTTTGAGTTTGAAGATATTTATACTTCTGAAGTTTTCAATATTATCATATCTGGAACAGGAAATTTTAAAATTCCTACATCCTTTATTCAAATGAGAGTGGCAATAATAATTTAAAATTATACACTGATCTTTTATTTTTTACAGAAGAGCAAATTAAAGATTGAAGAAATTAAATTACTTATTCCTGTAGGACTGGCAAGAAGCACTCTATTAAATGTAATTATTGCCAGTTCTCAAATACACATTTTCATCTAGCACACCAAATAGAAAATGTCACAAGGTACTAAATCTAGAGAGTAGCACATAAACAAACACACAGTTGTTGAATTAATTAAGGGCCAAACTCTAAAACATTAACAAAACAAATATTGAAAATCCTGTCCATTTCTGCAGATTTTTAAAAAATTTTATTGGAGTATAGTTGATCTCCAATATTGTATGTGTTTCTGCTGTACAGCACCATGAGTCAGCTATATGGGNTTTTTTTTTTTTTTTTTTAAGTCTCAGTAACATGCTGTTTTGATGCTGTAACTTTGTAATGAAGTTTGAAATCAGGAAGTTTGATGCTTCCAGCTTTGTCCTTCTTTCTTAAGGGTGCTTTGACTATTAGTCTTCTGTGGTTCCATACAAATTTTAGAATTTTTTTTTTAAATTCCTGTGGAAAATGTAATTGGAATTTTGATACAGATTGTATTGAATCTGTAGATGGCTTTGGGTAGTATGGTTATTTATGCAGTATTAATTCTTCTGTTTCATGAACACTGGGTTTCTCTTGTGGCTCAGATAGTAAAGAATCCATCTGCAGTGTGGGAGATCTTGGTTTGATCCCTGGGTTGGGAAGATCCCCTGGAGAAGGGAAAGGCTACCCACTCTAGTATTCTGGCCTGGAGAATTCCATGGACTATATAGTCCATGGAGTCACAAAGAGTTGGACATGACTGAGTAACTCCCACTCAGTCTGTGAACACTGGATATCTTTCCATTTATTTGTGTTTTATTCGTTTATTTTATTCATGTCTTATAATTTTCAGTATACAGATCTTTTACCTCTTTGGTTAAATTTATTCCTAAGGTTTTTTTATGCTCTTGTATATGGGATTGAGAAACCAACTTCTTAATACAGTTTTTATCTCTCTGAGATCAGATGCTAGTAAAATTAATGGCTCTATCAAGCAAATGTGGTACATTTAAATTTAACAGATTAAATAAAAATCAATTTCAAATTATATTAATAAACTAAAGAAATAATAATGTGTGAGAATCTCTGAAGTTGTAAACACTTTAAAGTATGGCTATAATACTTTCAAATTTGTATAACTTAAGAAATTCTCGATACTGTCTGAAATTCTGTGCTAAAAATATATAGCTTAAGATACTTAGAAAAGTTGTTGATTTTGTGCAAATTGTACTTGCACAGACTGTTATAATTTTTTTAATGACGTGCTTCTCAAACATGTTTCACTCTAGTGGCTTGTGTTATTTGATTATTCTTATTTTATAACTAAAAGTTATGGTGCCACCATTAGTAATTAATATAATTATTTTCATTCATAGGTAAACTAGAGTACAGACCTTGTATAATACTACTAGAGTGGATATTATAGCATTTTTAATAGTCCATTCAGATACATATAAAAGTATGACTTTGTTATACAAGATTATGAAGTTAGATTAATTTCAGTGTGAAGCACAAAGTGCATATGCAAATCAGTGAATGTAGGTTACTAACATTTTATTGTGTTTTTCTAGTTATGCAAATGCCTAAGTTATGTAATGATTTTTAAATTTCCAATTATATTCATGATTTACTATGTTTAAGGTGCTTATTTGAACAACATTGCTTCTGTTGTTGGTGCTAACTAATTCAGTTCATAATTAGGTGCTAACTAATTTAGTTCATAGGTTTTAATTCCTTCTGGGAGCCAAGATTATGAAATATGTTTTGCTTTTCTAATTCTTATTAAGCTTTCTCTTCTCAGTTACAGCTATGATTTGTCCCACTCACTTCAATATAATCTCACAGTCTTGCGAATGCCCCTGGAGATGTTAAAGTCAGAAACCACCCAGACTCGCCAGGAGAGTTTCGACATCTTTGAAGATGAAGGATTGATTACACAGGGTGGAAACGGTAGGTGGTCTTCAGCACATCCAATATATGTTAATGTGACATCTATGAAACGGCATCTCATTAAATTCACTCACATTTCCATCACGTTTCTCCTTTTCTGTTTGCTCTTTGTCCTTTCATGAAGCTGCTTCAGATATATGAGTTCATATAAACGGATTCATTTTTATAGAGATCATGGTGGTGGTTTAGTCGCTAAGTTGCGTCCGACTCTTGCGACCCCGTGGACTGTAGCCCGCCAGGCTCCTCTGTCCATGGGATTCTCCAGGCAAGAATACCTGAGTGGCTTGTCATTTCCTTCTCCAGCAGATCTTCCCAACCCAGGAAGTGAACCCGGGTCTCCTGCATTGCAGACAGATTGTTTACTGCCTGAGCTACGAGGGAAGTCCAGAGAGCATGTATCACCAAACTGATTTCATTAGTGGGCGAGCCAGAAAATTGTATGCTGATGTTTTCTGGCAAAATTTCACGCTCCTTTTAGGGAATACATTCAACTTTAGTCTTTGGCTGGAGAATTTTCTTTTTAAATATTGAAGAATACATACCACCACTTATTTTCCTTGATAGAGACCAATTGTGTATGAGTTGAATTGTAGAAAAAAGTTACCCTGGGTTGCCTGTTGCAGCCTAGACATTTATGTATCATATCTCTAATCCTCATAAAAAACTACTCAGTAGGTGTAATGCTGCTTTCAAATAAATAAAGGCTAAGTAGGAGGCCGAGACCTAGAGGTTAAGATCACAAGGCCAGTGTCCAGAGGAACCCTTGTAGAAGGTCAGAGGCTGTTCTGACTTTGACTGGTCTCAGCTTGACCCACCTGTCCCTCCTACAGCCTGCTTTTGTCAGGACTGTTGTGGGGTTACTGCAGGACCTGTGTGTGACTAGTCTAGGGTGACCCTGGGGATCTGGGATTAACCAGCCACACAGCAGAATGGGTACCTTTATCCCTAGATTTAGGGATTGGTCTAGCACTCTAAGGCCAGAGACACTGCCAGAGTGAACGTTGTGAAGGCATTGCTTCAGATGTAAAGTTAAGACAGTTTAGCTGAACTGGCCTTACTGTGGAAATAAAAAGTCAGTAGTGTCTTTGGGTCCCTTCCTCAGTGCCACTTCTGTGACAGTGATGAAGATGTGGGTGCAGAGGTCAAAGGTAAGTTCCAGAAGGTTTGTCCTTGCAGGACACTCAGGAGGAGGCTGTGCTCTGTTAGCCTTTTGCCAGAAGTTCTGGTCCACTCTAAGAAGACTGAGACTTACTTCAACTGAATGCCATCTCTGTTAATTGCCTTTGACTCTTGTTCATTTATTAGATTGACTATCACTTGTGCACCCTCCCTACCCCAAAACATCTAGATCACAGAAATTTGCTCTGGTTCATCTGAATTGTAGTCTGTGCCACTCGAGGCCGGTGGAGGGTAAGATAATGTGTACCTGAATGTTTGTCACGTCATTTCTTCTAAATAGTGTGCTTAGTAATAGAAAAGCTAAAAGCATTAGTAAGTATGCACTGTGTGTCATCTCCCATTTGAATCTGAATATCTGTACTGAGATCTGAATTAAGACTCCAAAAGCTACCTAACTTTTTACTATTGGTCGAGCAGTTCTACTTGATAGATATGAATAAACTGTGTATTAGGTTTTTATGACCGCCGTAAGAAATTTCCACAAACTCAGTGACTTAAAACTATACACATTTATTATCTTACAGAAGTCAAAAGTCCAAAAGAGAGCTTGGTGGACTAGAGTTAAAGTGTTGGCAAGGCTGCACTTCTTTCTTGAGACCCTAAGGAAAAAGCCATTTCCTTGCCCTTTGCATCTTCAAAGCCAGCAATGGCTGGCGGAGGATTGCCCACATGACATCACTCTGACACTCTCACTCCTGTTCCCCTCTTTCACGCACAATGCCCGTGTGATTACAGTGGGCCCTGTTGGACAGTTGGGAAGAGTCTGCCCATCTTAATTAACCTCAATTCCATCTGCAGCTTTAATTTCTGATTAGCAACCTTAATTCCATCTGCAGCTTTAATTTCTCCTTGCCACGTGACATAACTTACTCATGGGTTCTGGTGATTAGAACATGGATATTTTTTCTGTGGGGAAGGGATGCATTATCCTCCTACTACACAGGGGGAAACTGATAGGAAAGAGAGAGCGAGGGCAAAAGTTGTCTGCGTAGGTAGAAAAGGAAAATAATACATTTTTTAAAAAGTCTCTAATGTGTCAGGCAGCATGTTAGTCACTTTGCATATATTATATTTTTTTAAAATCTGAATTATATCTCTGAGGTGAGTGGTATCATCATTTTACAGTTTAGAAAATTGAGGTTCTGAGATGTTATGTAACTTGCCAAAGGTCACAGAGCTGGTAAGTGACAAAGACAGGACTCCTATCCATTATTCATGCTCAGTGTAATGTCATTGAAGGGGCAGAGAAGGCTCACTTTTTATAAATAAAACCAAAGGGCATTTGTCATAGTGTATATAAACACTCTTAACATACACGTTTTGAGAAGAAAAATAGTATTGATTGTCTCTAAGCAGAACTGTTACAATCTTTTAAGCCATTATTTTTATACTTATTTCTTATTTTGTACTTTATATAAGTTTTGTAAAACTTATTGATATTTAGTAAATTTATCTGGATATCCTGAAATGATGCTTGATGAAATTAATTTTGTCATATCAAAAAAGCTTGCTATAATAATAACTACCACTTATGGAGTTGGACACGACTGAAGTGACTTAGCAGCAGCATGGAATTCTGAGTAAGACACGAGACTTGTTCTGAGCATTTCATGTGCATTATCAACTTGCCTTTACAAAAATCACACGGAAGGGGCACACATGAGCAAACGGGGCGCTGAAGTAAGTGACCCGCTTGGCCACGCCTGTCACCCTGCTGGCGAGGCAGAGCTCAGATGTGGACCCAGCGCCGCGACACCGGAGCCACGCTCCCAGTCACTGCTCCTGCCGTCTGTCAGCCTCATTCGTGTATTTGTACGTGTGTGTCCTTAATTTCCCAGTTGTTTGCTTTTCTCTAGGTTCAAAACTCTCACAGATCAGAAAAATGTGTTGTTTTTTTTTAACTTTGTACAGAATCGGCACAGTGTTCTGGGCAATGAGATGAGTTATATCCACTGAAAACAGCAGTGGTATTTATCAGACGTTTTGAAATTGAAAAACAAAAGTTTGAGAGCTTAAAAATGAATTGAATGTCAACCAATTTCCGTATCTTCCTGATACCAACTCTTATTTTTTCAGGTGTATTTGGGATCTCTAGTGAGCCTTACATGAAGTACGTGTGGAATGGCGAACTTCTAGATATAATTAAAAATACTGTCCATCGTGACTGGCTGCTATACATTATTCATGGATTCTGTGGGCAGTCAAGTATCCTTTTTTAAAACATTAAGATACATGTTATTAAATTTATGCTATAACAATTTGTAGAAAGCTGTATATGAATTATAAGATCATTATAATTATCTGTGCATCCTGCAGATAGATTACAATTATGCGTTCTGTGTGGTTGAAATACAAAGAGGAATGCAGATTTATTATGTCTGCCGCTGCTGTGGCTAAATCGCTTCAGTCGTGTCCGACTCTGTGCCACCCCATAGACGGCAGCCCATCAGGCTCCCCTGTCCAGACAGGTAAATAACAAGGAAGAAAATGCTCTGGGCACAGAAAGTGCTATAGGTAGCAAGTGTCATTCTTACCTAAGAGCAGGAGCAGAATCGCTAACAGGAGGGGAGGATGGGGCCAGGCTCATAGGAACAGTGGAACTTCGCTTGACTTGATCAAGAAGCAGGCCTCGGCAGTGAGACTGTGGGTTGGGGAAGCATCGGGAGTGTAGAGATGGAAAAGTTTATGGGAGTATACTTGCGGTTTGTGTATAAAATGCCAGGGAGGTGCAACGGGGTGGGAAGGAGATGAGTTAGGGGGGAGTCAGACTGCCAATCACCAGATTACTTTGGTGGTCGGATGAAGGGCTTGGGTTTGGTGCTAGAATTTTTGAAAGTTTTTTTCAAGAGGGTAACATACAAATTAGTACTTAGGAAGCTTGGGTAGGTAACCATCTTCAAAGTGTGTTGGTCACTCCATTATGTCCCACTATTTGTGACCCTGTGGACTGTAGCCCTCCAGGCTCCTCTGTCCATGGAATTCTCCAGGCAAGACGGGAGAGGATTGCCATTTCCTCCTGCAGCATATCTTCCCAACCCAGGGATCAAACCTGGGTCTCCTGCATTGCTGGTAGATTCTTTACCATCTGATCTACCCTAGACCGAGAGACATGCATTAGGACCATATTGCAGTGCTTCAGGTGTAATGTAATGAAGATCTGGATAGATTAAATCGACATAGATTGAGCTTGGTGTTAAGCTGGTAAATCAATCTTATAAATATCATTTGTCATTTCATTTGATTTCTAGGTATATTGAATGTGTTCTTATGAGGCTTAAGAAGGCAATGTCTTCTTTTTAGAAGTGGTGTTAAATTTTTTCCTGCCCCTTTTTAGAGATCCTGAAGAACATTTGTGCACCTGGCATGCTTTCTGGTTGACATTCTTCCTTGTGTCTTAGGTTTGTTAAAAACCTAGAGTGAACACTTTGAAGGAGTGGTTGTTTTGAGACCACTGAATGGGTGAATGTGATTAACCAATAATGTACAAGAAAGTACCAGAACATTCACAGGAGTGGAGTCAGGGAGTCAAAAGGTAGAGTTGGAGAGGTTGGCCTTGGAGAGGACCCGATTTGCCTCCTTTGTGGCAAATGAAGGTGAGGAGAGGCTAGATGAAGATGCAGAGGACTTTTGGAATGAATTTGGTGAGATTTATGTGTTACACGTAAAATGGCTTATTACCTTATACTCATTTTCAACCAGTGAGTGGTATTATCTGCTTGATCATTCACTGAATAATGAGATTTGGCCCCGAATTACTATATATTTTTCCAAAAGTAGAATCAACCTGGAAAAAACACATGGTTTCCACCACCAAGGACTCTAAAGAGAAGGTTCTAAGGGAAGCTTCTAAAAAGTAATTCTAAACTGTCTTTTATTTCTCAAGAGCTAACTCAGGCCTGGCATGTATTAAATACAATAAATGGTTGTTTCTTTAAAGTAGTAAATAGCACCATAGATTATAATTTTAAAGCTCATTAGTTGAAATGATGAATCCAGTCTCCCAGTTAATAAGCATTTAATGAATTCTGGAATCTATATGATGGTAACAGTCATTGCTATTTATTGAACGTTTGCTATAAGCCAGGCACACATTGCACATATTACCTAAGCCAGTCTTCCCAAACACCTAATAAAATTGGTTACTTTTTTTTTTTTTTTTGCACTTACACCATTTTACAGAAGATGAAACTGAGGTTCAGAAAGTTAACTAAGGTGACAATATTAATTGAAACTTTATTTTGGTTAAACAGTTCCCAGTGTTCAGTTTCGCAGTTAGGTGACAAATTTGGGTCCTCTCACAGTATTAATACTTACTTCATTCCCTCAGAATTAGCTATTGCTTCATAACTTAAACACCCTGTTAATGGAGAGGTGCTCAGTTTGATAGGTATATGGTCTCTGAACGGAGACCACTCCAGTACTCTTGCCTGGAAAATCCCATGGACGGAAAAGCCTGCTAGGCTACAGTCCATGGGACTGCGACAGGACTGAAGTGACTTAGTAGCAGCAGCATGGTTTCTGAAGAATAAAGAAGGATTAGTGGTACCTTTTACATTCTTATCTGGCTGCAAGGAGGGACCACAGGTCTTCCCTTGACCAATAACCCTACATCTGGTACCATTTCCTCTGAAATTCATGGAAACCGCTCTTCAGTGAGGTCTGATTTTGCCTTAATACCTGCATACTTCAAAAGAGCAGTTAGACCTCGTGCTGTTTCATTTCTTGGGTGGAGCTTTTTGGTGTTCTTTAACCTACTGGACAAAATATATTTAACGTAGAATGATTCTTTTGGTTGGGTGTGATGGTCATGAGTGCTAAACAGCTTTAACTAGATTTCTAAGAGCTGTTGATCTATGGACGACCTGTGTATGTCACTTTAATAGCTAGAAGATCCAGTAAGTTCGCTGGGACCCGTTTTCTCAAAAGAGGTGCAAACTGTGAGGTAAGATTGCTGCTGGCAGTTTAACTTTTTATTTCAGCTCTGGTGACAGATAAAGCAAAGCGGAGTTTTAGAAGGTGGACTATCTTAGTTTGGGACAATATCAAGAGAATAATGAATTCTCTAGAGTCTCTGAAACTTGTGAGGACTAACGTACAGATGTTCTGAAAAATCAGCTATCTTAGTGTTATGCAATGCCTTAGGGACTTAGGAAATGTCTAATGTTTTGGAGGATGAGCCATTTCTGCAATAGATTTTGAAATGCAGTACATATTTAGTGGAGAGACTAAAATAGGAAAGTACCTCCACCCAAGGAATAAATGGAGAGGAGCCTTCTTTGGAAAAGCATCCTTGATGAGAAAACTGAGGAAAGCAAGGCCTGGAAACCCTTTACCCACTTCCCTCTGCTTTAGTTTGGCTCAAGACAGACTCCTTCCGCTCATCCCTAGAAAAACAACAACGTATTCATCTACTGTTCTGCCTTTGGTCATGTAGCTTGCTTTGAGTGTTTCATCTCTTTCTGCAACAGACAACTGGAGTCTTACACAGATGTGTGATCGAGTAGATAGACTGAGCGAGACATTGGGTTTTGATCCTGCCTTAATATAGCAACATTCGTTCTTAAAATCATATCAACAATGAACATAGTTATAACTGTCGCTTTAAGAAAAAAAGATGTACCCATCTGAATGCAGAGTTCCAAAGAATAGCAAGGAGAAATAAGAAAGCCTTCATAAGTGAACAATGCAAAGAAATAGAGGAAAACAATAGAATGGGAAAAACTAGAGATCTCTTCAAGAAAATTAGAGATACCAAGGGAACATTTCATGCAAAGATAGGCACAATAAAGGACAGAAATGGTATGGACCTAACAGAAGCAGAAGATATTAGGAAGAGGTGGCAGGAATACACAGAAGAACTATACAAAAGAGGTCTTAATGACCCAGAAAACCACAGTGGTGTAATCACTCAGCTAGAGCCAGACATCTTAGAGTGTGAAGTCAAGTAGGCCTTGAGAAGCATTACTATGAACAAAATTAGTGAAGGTGATGGAATTCGAGCTGAGCTGTTTCAAATCCTAAAAGATGATGCTGTTAACGTGCTGCACTCAATATGCCAGCAAATTAAGAAAACTCAGTGGTGGCCCCAGGACTGAAAAAGATCAGTTTTCATCCCAGTGCCAAAGAACGTTCAAACTGCCGTACAATTGCACTCGTTTCATGTGATAGCAAAGTAATGCTCAAAATGCTCCAAGCAAGGCTTCAACAGTACATGAACTAAGAACTTCCAGATGTTCAAGCTGGATTTAGAAAAGGCAGTGAAACTGGAGATCAAATTGCCAACATCCTTTGGATCATAGAAAAAGCAAGAGAATTCCAGGAAAACATCTACTTAGGCTTCATTGACTATGCTAAAGCCTTTTAATGGGAAAAACTAGAGATCTCTTCAAGAAAATTAGAGATACCAAGGGAACATTTCATGCAAAGATAGGCACAATAAAGGACAGAAATGGTATGGACCTAACAGAAGCAGAAGATATTAGGAAGAGGTGGCAGGAATACACAGAAGAACTATACAAAAGAGGTCTTAATGACCCAGAAAACCACAGTGGTGTGATCACTCAGCTAGAGCCAGACATCTTAGAGTGTGAAGTCAAGTAGGCCTTGAGAAGCATTACTATGAACAAAATTAGTGAAGGCGATGGAATTCGAGCTGAGCTGTTTCAAATCCTAAAAGATGATGCTGTTAATGTGCTGCACTCAATATGCCAGCAAATTAAGAAAACTCAGTGGTGGCCCCAGGACTGAAAAAGGATCAGTTTTCATCCCAGTGCCAAAGAACGTTCAAACTGCCGTACAATTGCACTCGTTTCACATGATAGCAAAGTAATGCTCAAAATGCTCCAAGCAAGGCTTCAACAGTACATGAACTAAGAACTTCCAGATGTTCAAGCTGGATTTAGAAAAGGCAGTGAAACTGGAGATCAAATTGCCAACATCCTTTGGATCATAGAAAAAGCAAGAGAATTCCAGGAAAACATCTACTTAGGCTTCATTGACTATGCTAAAGCCTTTGATTGTGTGAATCACAACAAACTGGAAAATTGTTAGAAATGGGAATACTAGACCTCTTTACCTGTCTCCTTTGAAACCTGTATTCAGGTCAAGAAGCAACAGTTAGAACCGGATATGGAACAACAGACTGGTTCCAAACTGGGAAAGATACCAGACCTCTTTACCTGCCTCCTTTGAAACTTGTATTCAGGTCAAGAAGCAACAGTTAGAACCGGATATGGAACAATGGACTGGTTCCAGACTGGGAAAGGAGTACATCAAAGCTGTTTCCAGGAAAACATCTACTTAGGCTTCATTGACTATGCTAAAGCCTTTGATTGTGTGAATCACAACAAACTGGAAAATTGTTAGAAATGGGAATACTAGACCTCTTTACCTGTCTCCTTTGAAACCTGTATTCAGGTCAAGAAGCAACAGTTAGAACCGGATATGGAACAACAGACTGGTTCCAAACTGGGAAAGATACCAGACCTCTTTACCTGCCTCCTTTGAAACTTGTATTCAGGTCAAGAAGCAACAGTTAGAACCAGATATGGAACAATGGACTGGTTCCAAACTGGGAAAGGAGTACATCAAAGCTGTATATTGTCACCCGGCTTATTTAACTTATATGCAGAGTACACCATGCAAAATGCCAGGCTGGATTAAGCACAAGAAATCAAGGTTGTGGGAGAAATATCAATAACCACAGATAGGCAGATGACACCATCCTTATGGCAGAAAGCAAAGAGGAATTAAAGAGTCTCTTGATGAAAGTGAAAGAGGAGAGTGAAAAAGCTTGCTTAAAACTCAATAGTCAAAACACTAAGATCATGGCATCTGGTCCCATCACTTCTTGGCAAATAGATGGGGAAACAATGGAAACAGTGATAGACTTTATTTTCTCGGGTTCCAAAATCATTGCATATGATGACTGCAGCCATGAAATTAAGAGATGCTTGCTCCTTGGAAGAAAAGCTATGACAAACCTAGATAGTGTGCTAAAAAACAGAGACGTTATTTTGCCAAGAAAGTGAAAGTGAAAGTGAAGTCGTTCAGTCGTGCCCGACTCTTTGCGACCCCGTGGAGTAGCCCACCAAGCTCCTCCGTCCATGGGATTCTCCAGCCAAGAATACTGGAGTGGGTTGCCATTTCCTTCTCCAGGGGATCTTCCCGACCCAGGGATCGAACCCAGGTCTCCCGCATTGCAGGCAGATGCTTTAACCTCTGAGCCACCAGGGAAGCCCCTTGCCAAGAAAAGTCCTTATAATCAAAGCTATGGTTTTTTCAGTAGTCATGTATGGATGTGATAGTTGGACTATAAAGAAAGCTGAGCACCGAAGAATTGATGGCTTTTGAACTGTGGTTTTGGAGAAGACCCTTCAGAATCCCCTGGACTGCAAGGAGATTAAACCAGTCAATCCCAAAGGAAATCAGTCCTGCATATTCCTTGGAAGACTGATGCTGAAGCTGAAACTCTAGTAGTTGGCCACCTGATGCGAAGAAGTGACTCGTTGGAAAAGACCCTGATGCTGGGAAAGATTGAAGGCAGGAGGAGAAGGGGACAACAGAGGATGAGATGGTTGGATGACATCGCCAACTCAATGGACATGAGTTGTGCAAGCTCCGGGAGCTGGTGATGGACAGGGAAGCCTGGCGATCTGCAGTCCTTGGGGTCACAAAGAGTCGGATACAACTGAGCAACTGGACAAGAACAGAGTTTTGCAGCTCTGTTATATAGTTTGGATATATCAAGGGTAATTAAACAGGCACGTTATTAATGCCTCTAAAATTATTCTTTGTTATATCCTCATATACTTTATAAGTAAAGCTGTGTCAAGGTTTTTTTTCTTCTGTCCATCAGGCATTTTATTTGAATCTTACTTTTTGTCCTTTCATTCCTCCTTGGTCTTCAGAATTGAATTTTTATATTTCACTGGTCTTACTAATCTCCTGTAATATCTTGTAATTGTTTTCCTTTTCTCTCCTTTTCTGCACTCTATTACCTGTATTATTAGTTATTTAATTTGATTTTCCCTCGTCTATTCTCTGCTATTTTTAATTGCCTTCCTTTATTGCATCTTAATGATTTTCCTTTTTTAATATGTGCATCAAATATTGTTAGCACTTACCTCTTTTAAAATATCCTAAGAATAGGAATTGGGGTGGGGTGCCATTGCCTAAGAATAGGAATTATATTTTCATTCTGTGCTTGACATTTCTTCCATGAAAAAATTCTTAGAATATAAAGTACCTGTAAATGCACCTTTCTTTCCAGGGTGATGTTGCAAATGAAGTGGAAACTGAACAAATACTCTGCGATGCTTCTGTCATGTCTTTCACTGCAGGAAGTTATTCTTCTTACGTACAAGTTAGAGGATCAGTTCCCTTATACTGGTCACAGGACATTTCAACTATGATGCCTAAGCCACCTATTACACGTGAGTGGAACAGTCTTTTTCAATAGTAACTCTCCTTTACCCACATTAGAGAGTAAACTGCTGCCAACAGAAATTTCATACAAGCATGGAGTTTTAGTACTGAAAAGTAGATAATTTAGAATCAGGACTACTGATTTTTTTTTATGCAACAGCTTTATATACATTTATTTTTAATTTTGGCCACTAGAAAATTATTTATATTTTAAAATATGTAAATATAATTGTATTCAGAAATGTAAGAATCATTCGAATTCAATAAATATATGAAGAATGATACACGTAAGAGGAATTTGAGACATGTAACTACCAGAAGATCAATTGAGTTACATTTCTATAAACATTATAAAGTGAAGCAAGACCCTGTGCTGCTTTTATTCTTACAGTATAATTTTCATTCTGGTACTGATTTGTTTTTTCCTCCCAGTGGATCAGGCAGATCCATTTGCCCACGTGGCTGCCCTTCACTTTGACCAGATGCTTCAGAGGTTTGGCTCGCCCATCATCGTCTTGAATTTAGTGAAGGTATGACATGCTCTCTGTTTGGTTATGAGATTTGATCACACTGGACAACGTGAAGGGGCTTAACTAGCCTGCTTTAAAGGAGGAGAGGGCTGTGGGTTGATCGTGCTGTGATGACTCACCGTGTCTGAACTGTTTGAACCTCTGTCCTTTGGCCTCAGAGTCCACGTGGCCTCTTCCCTGGGTAACTTCAGAGACTCTGTGGTGAGTTTTCTAGGAAAGAGAGAAATGAGCATGTCTGTCTTCTAATTTCCTGGGGTGAACTAGGTATGGGTGAAATTCTGCCTCAGTTTCCAGGACATCTGGGAGAAGGAAGCATGGAGATCAAACACCCACAGGCTAGCCTTGATAGAGTAACTTCCCTTGATAATCCAGAAGATGATATGTGGTAATAGGATCGAAGGACTAGATGCAGAAATTGGGGTGCAGTTGTGGCTCAGGGATCGGTGGACAGAGTGGTGACCTGGTCTCGTAATTCTGTGCTTCCATGTCAGAGTACACCGTCGGGTCAGCGTGTCTTGTGTACATGGGCAGGCAGCCAGGTCAGAGTCTGGCGCGGAGGGTAGGAGACCAGGTAGGACATTGTATCTGTGTCTGTTGCAGGAACCTCATTCTGTGGCTAGGAAGACCCTGAGTGTGGAAGCGAGTGTTCTGTTTGCAGTGGCCATGGCAGTTGGCCAGCATCTTCTAGTATCTGAGATTATTCTGACAAGCTGGTTAATAGCTGTTTGTTGTTGTTCAGGCACTCGGTCATGTCTGACTCTGGGACCTCATGGACTGCAGCACACCAGGCTTCCCGGTCTTTCACTGTCGCCCAGAGTTTGCTCAAACTCAGGTCCATTGAGTCAGTGATACTATCCAATCATCTCTCCTCTGTCACCCCTTTCTCTGTCTTCAGTCTTTCCCAGGATCAGGGTCTTGTCCAAAAGTCAGCTCTTCATATCAGGTGGCCAAAGTATTGGAGCTTCAGCTTCAGTCCTTCCAATGAGTATTCAGGACTGATTTCCTTTAGGATTGATCGGTTTGATCTCCTTTCTGTCCTAGGGACTCTCAAGAGTCTTCTTCAACACCACAGTTCAAAAGCATCAACTTTTCAGTGCTCAGCCTTCTTTATGGTCCAATTCTCACATCTCTACATGATTACTGGAAAAACCATAGCTTTGAGTATACAGACCTTTGTCAGCAAAGTGATGTCTCTGCTTTTTAATACACTTTCTAGGTTTGTCATAGCTTTTCTTCCAAGGAACAAGCATCTTTTAATTGTATGGCTGATGTCACTGTCTGCACTGATTTCGAAGTCCCCAAAGATTAAGTCTGTAACTGTTTCCATTTTTTCCCCATTTATTTGCCAAGAAGCGGTAAAGCATCTGTCTACAATGTGGGAGACCCGGGTTTGAGCCCTGGGTTGGCAAGATCCCCTGGAGAAGGAAACGGCAATCCACTCCAGTACTATTGCCTGGAAAATTCCATGGACAGAAGAGCCTGGTAGGCTACAGTGTATGGGGTCGCAAAGAGTCGGACACGACTGAGCGACTTCACTCTCTCACTCTCTCATGGACCAGTTGCCATAATCTTAGTGTTTAGACTGTTGAGTTTTAAGTCAGCTTTTTTACTCTTGTCGTTCACCTTCATCAAGAGGCTCTTTCAGTTCAGTTCAGTTCAGTCGCTCAGTCTTGTCCGACTCTTTGCGACCCCATGAATCGCAGCATGCCAGGCCTCCCTGTCCATCACCAACTCCTGGAGTTCACTCAGACTCGCGTCCATTGAGTCAGTGATGCCATCCAGCCATCTCATCCTCTGTCGTCCACTTCACCTCCTGCCCTCAATCTCTCCCAACATCAGAGTCTTTTCCAATGAGTCAACTCTTCACATGAGGTGGCCAAAGTACTGGAGTTTCAGCTTCAGCATCATTCCTTCCAAAGAATACCNCATGTGTAGAGTCTTCTCTTGTGTTGTTGGAAGAGGGTGTTTGCTATGACCAGTGCATTTTCTTGGCAAAACTCTATTAGTCTTTGCCCTGCTTCATTCCACATTCCAAGGCCAAATTTGCCTGTTACTCCAGGTGTTTCTTGACTTCCTACTTTTGCATTCCAGTCCCCTATAATGAAAAGGACATCTTTTTTGAGTGTTAGTTCTAAAAGGTCTTGTAGGTCTTCATAGAACCGTTCAACTTCAGCTTCTTCAACATTACTGGTTGGGGCATAGACTTGGATAACTGTGATATTGAATGGTTTGCCTTGGAAACGAACAGAGATCATTCTGTTGTTTTTGAGATCGCATCCAAGTACTGTTTTGGGCTCTTTTGTTGACCATGATGGCTACTCCATTTCTTCTGAGGGATTCCTGCCCGTAGTAGTAGATATAATGGTCATCTGAGTTAAATTCACCCATTCCAGTCCATTTTAGTTCGCTGATTCCTAGAATGTCGATGTTCACTCTTGCCATCTCTTGTTTGACCACTTCCAATTTGCCTTGATTCATGGACCTGACATTCCAGGTTCCTATGCTCTTTACAGCATGGGACCTTGCTTCTGTCACCAGTCACATCCACAGCTGAGTATTGTTTTTGCTTTGTCTCCATCCCTTCATTCTTTCTGGAGTTATTTCTCCACTGATCTCCAGTAGCATATTGGGCACCTACCGACCTGGGGAGTTCCTCTTTTAGTATCCTATCATTTTTGCCTTTTCATACATTTCATGGGCTTCTCAAGGCAAGAATACTGAAGTGGCTTGCCACTCTTTAGGTCTTCTTTACTCTCTGCCATTAGGGTGGAGTCTTTTGCATATCTGAGGTTGTTGATATTTCTCCTAGCCATCTTCATTACAGCTTGATCTTCATTCAGCCTGGCATTTCACATGATGTTTTTTGCATAGAAGTTAAATAAGCAGGATGACAATATAAAGCTTTGATGTACTCCTTTCCTAGTTTTAAATTGGTTCTAACTGTTGCTTCTTAACCTACATACAGGTTTCTTAGGAGGCAGGCAGGGTGGTGTGGTTTTCCCATCTCTTTAATATTTTCCACAGTTTGTTGTGACCCACACAGTCAAAGGCTTTGGCATAGTCAATAAAGCAGAAGTAGATATTTTTCTGGAATTCCCTTATTTTTCCTGTGATCTAGCAGATGTTGGCAATTTGATCTCTGGTTCCTGTGCCTTTTCTAAATCCAGCTTGTACATTTGAAAGGTCTAGGTTCAGGTACTATTGAAACCTAGCTTGAAGGATTTTGAACATTACCTTGCTAACAGGTAAAATGATTATAATTGTGTGGTAGTTTGAACATTCTTTGGCATTTTTCTTCTTTGGGTTTGGAATGAAAACTGACCTTTTCCAGTCCTGTGGGCACTGCTGGATTTTCCAAATTTGTTGGCATATTGAGTGCAGCACTTTAACAGCATCATCTTTTAGGATTTGAAATAACTCAGCTGGAATTCCATCACCTCCACTAGCTTTGTTCATAGTAATGCTTCCTAAGGCCTGCTTGACTTTGCACTCCTGGATGTCTGGCTCTAGGTGAGTGATCACACCATCATGGTTTTCTGGGTCATTAAGAATTTTTTTGTACAGCTCTTCTTTGTGTTTTGTTATCTCTTCTTAATATCTTCTGCTTCTGTTTGATTCATAGTTTCTGTCCTTTATTGTGCCCATCTTTGCATAAAATGTTCCCTTGGTATCTCTAATTTTCTTGAAGAGATAGCTGGTCTTTCCTATTCTGTTGTTTTCTTTATTTGCATTGTTCACTTAAGACTTTCATATCTCTCCTTGCTATTCTTTGAAACTCTGCATTCAGATGGGTACTTCTTTCTTTTTCTCCTTTGCCTTTTGCTTCTCTTCTTTCCTCAGCTCTTTGTAAGGCCTCCTCAGACAACCATTTTGCCTTTTTGCATTTCTTTTTCTTGGGGATGTTTTGGCCCCCACCTCCTATACAATCTTATGTCCATAGTTCTGTCCTTAGTTCTTTAGGCACTCTATCAGATCGAATCCCTTGAATCTATCTGTCACTTCTACTGTAAGTGATTTGATTTAGGTCATCCTTGAATGGGCTGGTGGTTTTCCTTTCTTTCTTCAAGTCTGAATGTTGCAATAAGGAGCTCATGATCTGAGTCCTAGTCAGCTCCCAGTCTTGTTTTTGCTGACTGTATGACCTGGATAACCGAGATCATTAATTATAATAAGCATAATTCAATTTAATTAGAAACCAAGGAATCCTATGTCCATTGAAGCCACCATTTAACAGTTTTGAAGATTTCCCTTGTGCCAAGGCAATCATAAAAACAGTCCCTACCTTCTCTGGGCTCACAGTCTAACAGGAGATGGTAAAGTGAGGCAGAGGTACCAAGACAGGGTTATGATGCTGGGAGAGCTTATAGCAGGAGGGAAGTCTCCCTGAAGAAGTGATGAGTCAGTGCAATGCCTCTGAACGAAGAGCCCTTTACAAGGCCAAGAGGAAAGAGAGCAGCAGGCCCAAATGCCCTGGGACAGGAGGGCATAAGGTGCATTTGAGGAAGAAGAGGCCTCTCTGACTGGGTCCCAAAGAATGCAAGCAGGAGAGCCTGTTGTGAGAAGAGACTGGAGAGGTAGTTACGCCAGACTTGTAGAGCCTTGCAGGGTGTGTTAATGAGTCAGGTCTTATCTTGACTTTCCAAAACCATCAAAGGTTTTGTAGAGTTGAGAAGATGGTGATCAGATTTCTGTTTTGAGAAGATTATCCTGATCTCAACATAGAGAACGAATGGATAGGGACAGACTAAAGTCGATGTTGGAGGACCCCATAGGCTGTTATAATTATCCAGAAAAGGGGTAACTGGCCGCAGCTGGGGTGGCATGGCAGAGGTGGGTAGGAGTGCACACAGGCCAGTGATGAGCTGGGTCTGAGGTGAGGGGGGAGGTGAGACTTGACCCCAGGTTTCTGGCTCACTCAGGCGAATGGGTGGTGATGCCAGGCCCTGAGCCAGGGAACACAGACTGTGAGGGAAGGCAGTGAGTGCGGCTTGAATGTGTTGAGGTCTGAGATGGATAGAGTCCTGTCAAAGGAGATGGTAAGGAGGTGGTCGCTGTGTGAGATGGAAGCTCAGGAGAGAGGTCTGGGCTGAGATGTGATATGATGGCCCATCTGAGTCCTGTCGATATTTGAAGACATGGGTGTGGAGAGGATGCCCAACCGAGGGTACCAAGAGAGCAGAGTGGGGAGCCTCTGGTCTCGACTTGAGAACCTCCAGCTCCTGATGTCCACGTAGAACAGGCTGAATCCATAAAGGCATCAGAGGAGGGACAGATGGGAAAGTAGGGGGAAAACCAGGTGAGTGCTGTGCTCTGACAGCTAAGAGAAGGCGTGTTTCATGGTGAAGGAAGCAAGCAGTTGACCGTGGCCAAGGCTGCTGGCAGGCCAGGTAAGATGAAAATGGAAAATATGCTCACTGATATTCCCAGCACCAGGGCACTGAGTGACCTGGACCGGGCTGCAGGAGGACTTTTTCCCTCCGTTCAGTTCAGTCGCTCAGTCGTGTCCGACTCTTTGTGACCCCATGGACTGCAACACGCAAGGCTTCCCTGTCCATCACCAACTCCTGGACCTTACTCAAGCTCATGTCCATCGAGTCGGTGATGCCATCCAACCATCTCATCCTCTGTCATTCCCTTCGTCTGCCTTCAGTCTTGCCCAGTGTCAGGGTCTTTTCCAGTGAGTCAGTTCTTTGCATCAAGTGGCCAAAGTATTGGAGCTTCAGCCTCAGCATCAGTCCTTCCAATGAATATTCAGGACTGATTTCCCTTAGGATGGATTGGTTGGATCCTCACCTAGTGAGAAATGTGGAAGAGTTGGTGTTTTCATCTGGTTGTTGTTTCCTGAAGAGATCATGATGTATTTTAAAGTGTTTGGGAAGGATCCGTTTGAGATCCTTAAGGAGAGGAGAGAATACAGGAAAAAGAAGGGATGATCAGGGGCATCACGTGTTTGAGAGGAAAGGAATCTGAAACCTGGAGGGAGGAGTTATTTTAATGGGAGGACAGAATCAGGCAGGAAGCTTTAGGGCATGAATTCAAAGGGGTGTGTGTGTGTGTGTGTGTGTGTGTGAGTCAGTAGAATACAGGAAAAAGAAGGGATGATCAGGGGCATCACGTGTTTGAGAGGAAAGGAATCTGAAACCTGGAGGGAGGAGTTATTTTAATGGGAGGACAGAATCAGGCAGGAAGCTTTAGGGCATGAATTCAAAGGGGTGTGTGTGTGTATGTGTGTGTGTGTGAGTCAGAGGAAGAAGGTGATGAGGAGGGGAGCCGTGGACAGTGAGGCAGGAAGCTTTAGGGCACGAATTCAAAGGTGTGTGTGTGTGTCAGAGGAGGAAGGTGATGAGGAAGGGAGCCATGGACTGTGAACCAGGAAGCTTTAGTTCTCCCTTTGTCACTCTTTGGCTTAGGAAATTATTGGTCTCCTTCAATTAGATGACTGCCAACACCCAAAACTCCTGTAACATTATTATATATAATATAATAATCAGGGATTGACTTTGCAAAATAAATCAAGTATTAAATACATCACTTTTTAGACTTTTGTTCACATCAGTTCAGAAATTTCATCTCTCTTGATGTCAGCTCAGAGTAATATAAGACAATACCTGGATGACCCATAACCTCAGCCTGATATTACACAGTAGCTATAAGAAACAAACAAACAAAAAAAACTCAAGAAGGAAAACTCTACTAACAAGAACCTTCATGAACAATTTTCTAATAAATGTATAGGCAATAAGATATTGTTTGTATAGAAATAAATTATTGCTGAAGCACTAAATTAAAAAGTTATCACTAGAATATAAATGTCAATCTAAGTTAGTGAATTTTCTTCATATATTACAGAGTCCTTGTAGTGTAGTTAAAAGCTATGGTTAAATGGAGATTCATGATGTATGAAATAAACTATTTCTCTATTAAGTATGCAGGTTCAAAATATAATATCGGATACATGTGGTTATAAAGTGTTCCTGCCCAGATTTCTCAAGTGAACATTTACTTCTTAATATTTAAATATCAGTCAATAGATTTTAAAATTATTGTTGTTTATTATTTCATTGTCATAAAAATCCTGACAATAACGAGAAAATATTTTGGAGAATAAGTTGCTGTTTTGTAGAATAGAAAAAATGTTTGATTGTTTTTGTCATCAGTTACTTTATTCATAGGATAGAAGAAGATATTTATTCAGTTCACTTGGAAGAAGTCCATATAACTAGTCAAAGAGTGTGTGTGTGTGTAGATACCAAGGGATAGTCACTCTTTGTTCTGCCTCTATATGAAGCGTCGAAAATGGAATACCTTTTCTTGATTTTTCTCTTTGGCCCTGTGTGTGAACTGTCTCCTTCACACCCCCTTCTCCACCGTGTGTAAGTCTGAGACACTGCTTGACAAAAATTTTGCAGCAATCCTTACACTGTCAGTGCTGCTGCTCAGGGTTAATAGGAAGCCAGCCAAGGGCCTGATGTCATTATCCATCAGAGGATTTTAATCTGGGGGCCTTGGACGGCTGTTGGGAGGATCTCTGAACCCTTTGAAATGATGTACAAAGTCACTTGCATATGTAAAGCTTTCATCTGGTTGTTAAATATTTGAGTCTGTGACCCAAAGGCAGTCGACTAAACAATTCAGTAATGAATCCACTGTGGGCAGACTGCATAAAGCATGGTCTTTGCATAGAGATGATCCCAAGTTGATGAAATAACCTTACTTGTGCAACTCCTTAAATGTCAGATTTGACATAAGAAATTCACAAAACTTTTCTTTCTCTAGTTGGTTTAAAATACTTTTGAGAAAAATTCCAAGTATGTAATTTAATTTTCTCAGATGTAAAAATAAGCTAATATTTGTTCATTGAAAACTGATTTATCACTGGTCTTAACTCGAATTCGTCCATTTGACATATACAGTTATGCAAAATAGATATGTTTTCTTTTGTTTCCTTGGTGATTATCTAATTAAATTCATGACAGTTGAAAAGTAACCAGCATGGTTGAAAACAGCTTAGACCTATCCTGATGCCAGTAATAGTCCGTTACTGAGTTACTTTTTATTTGCATTTTTGTTTCTGAGTAAAGTCCGGATCAGAATAATAATACAAATGTTCTGTTTTGTATTAATATTTACCATGTGTCAGATGCTCTGATAAGAAATTACAATGTTTCATCTCCTTTAAATCTCACATTAATCCTTTAAGGGAGGTGCTGCTGTTACCCATCTTATAGATGAGGAATTCAGGAGGCAGAGAATGAGCTCCAAGCTCACAGCTGAGTAATAACACCCCAGCCCCGCTGTGAATGGGAGACTATGTCTCGCCTTGAATGGGAGACAGTGTGATCTCTCTGGAGCTACAGCAGGCGGGCGAGGAGGTGGACCGCTAAGATGTAGTCCCATTCACGCCTCTCAGCATCAGTGCATTCAGCCACAGTGTCAAAGGGGAAGGCAATGCTGCCTTGGCTCCCTCCAGGGGATCTTATGAGAGTCAAGTTTAACAGCATATGAAGGCTATGAAAACGCTCTCCGCTCTGCCAGTTTGGGGATTATCCATCCAAGCCCAATTGAGTTCTGGCTGGGGCTTGGGGGTCCTCTTCTCTGGTCTTTGGGGATTCTTCTTTGCCACAGTGGGGTGTGGAGGGTATATAGGACAGGCCTGTGTAGGGTAAGCTGGACTTGGGACTGCAGGAGGTTACGAGGAAGAAATCTGATCTCCTTGAGTCTTTAGTGCTCATTGTCTGTTGATCTTAATTCAGTGGCATATTTATTTCTTAGCATTTATTTTAATTTTAATGAGGTAGGTTTCATTTTTTTCATATTTAGCACTTCATCTTTTTGTTTTGCCTTAGTGGCAAAGTTATGTTTAAAGTCTGTTCCTCCAATTTAAGGCAGTTTGAACGCTGACGATGTTTAATTTTTGGAAAAGGAACGAGAAAAAAGGAAGCATGAAAGAATTCTGAGCGAAGAGCTTGTAGCTGCTGTGACCTACCTCAACCAGTTTTTGCCTCCCGAGCACACGATTGTCTATATTCCGTGGGACATGGCCAAGTACACCAAGAGGTGAGCGCATGCTCGTCTTGCCTGGTTAGGTTTCCCCTTGTGATGCAGAATAGCAGGAAGCGACCTCCCCCGTAAAGTTACTCTTAGTTTCCTTGTGGATCTGCTTGAGGGGCTGTTTGACTGCTGGTGTATAATTAGAGGGCTTAAATTAATTGGTCAAACTGTTTGCCCACCGTTTTTGCTATTTGCATATTATCTTTGAAGCATCCCAGTGACTTCAGAACACCTCTCCTCAGCTGCTTTTCCTCAAAGGTGTTAGTTTCATCTTTTCTTTCTATTTCATTCTATCTCCCTGTTTAATTCCTTTCTCAGATGCCACTTTCAGATGTTCTCACTCATGGGTGAACCAGCACTAACTCCTGACTGTTTATAGTAAACCCAGACCCCTTGGTGTAATGTGAAAGCCCCAACATCTGGTTGGTTCCAGAATGTAATAACTCCTTTATTCCCAGTGCTGTTCTGCTCCTGCAGAAGCTAACCGGCGGTTCTGTCTCCAGTGTAGCAGCGGAGGTCCAATTCTGGACGCTTTGTTCCTGTGTTTCCTCTCCCTCCAGTCCTCCTCCCTACCCGACAGGGTGCTTTCCGACCTAACTTACCATTTCTGTTTTGTATTAATATTTACCATGTGTCAGATGCTCTGATAAGAAATTACAATGTTTCATCTCCTTTAAATCTCACATTAATCCTTTAAGGGAGGTGCTGCTGTTACCCATCTTATAGATGAGGAATTCAGGAGGCAGAGAATGAGCTCCAAGCTCACAGCTGAGTAATAACACCCCAGCCCCGCTGTGAATGGGAGACTATGTCTCGCCTTGAATGGGAGACAGTGTGATCTCTCTGGAGCTACAGCAGGCGGGCGAGGAGGTGGACCGCTAAGATGTAGTCCCATTCACGCCTCTCAGCATCAGTGCATTCAGCCACAGTGTCAAAGGGGAAGGCAATGCTGCCTTGGCTCCCTCCAGGGGATCTTATGAGAGTCAAGTTTAACAGCATATGAAGGCTATGAAAACGCTCTCCGCTCTGCCAGTTTGGGGATTATCCATCCAAGCCCAATTGAGTTCTGGCTGGGGCTTGGGGGTCCTCTTCTCTGGTCTTTGGGGATTCTTCTTTGCCACAGTGGGGTGTGGAGGGTATATAGGACAGGCCTGTGTAGGGTAAGCTGGACTTGGGACTGCAGGAGGTTACGAGGAAGAAATCTGATCTCCTTGAGTCTTTAGTGCTCATTGTCTGTTGATCTTAATTCAGTGGCATATTTATTTCTTAGCATTTATTTTAATTTTAATGAGGTAGGTTTCATTTTTTTCATATTTAGCACTTCATCTTTTTGTTTTGCCTTAGTGGCAAAGTTATGTTTAAAGTCTGTTCCTCCAATTTAAGGCAGTTTGAACGCTGACGATGTTTAATTTTTGGAAAAGGAACGAGAAAAAAGGAAGCATGAAAGAATTCTGAGCGAAGAGCTTGTAGCTGCTGTGACCTACCTCAACCAGTTTTTGCCTCCCGAGCACACGATTGTCTATATTCCGTGGGACATGGCCAAGTACACCAAGAGGTGAGCGCATGCTCGTCTTGCCTGGTTAGGTTTCCCCTTGTGATGCAGAATAGCAGGAAGCGACCTCCCCCGTAAAGTTATTCTTAGTTTCCTTGTGGATCTGCTTGAGGGGCTGTTTGACTGCTGGTGTATAATTAGAGGGCTTAAATTAATTGGTCAAACTGTTTGCCCACCATTTTTGCCATTTGCATATTATCTTTGAAGCATCCCAGTGACTTCAGAACACCTCTCCTCAGCTGCTTTTCCTCAAAGGTGTTAGTTTCATCTTTTCTTTCTATTTCATTCTATCTCCCTGTTTAATTCCTTTCTCAGATGCCACTTTCAGACGTTCTCACTCATGGGTGAACCAGCACTAACTCCTGACTGTTTATAGTAAACCCAGACCCCTTGGTGTAATGTGAAAGCCCCAACATCTGGTTGGTTCCAGAATGTAATAACTCCTTTATTCCCAGTGCTGTTCTGCTCCTGCAGAAGCTAACCGGTGGTTCTGTCTCCAGTGTAGCAGCGGAGGTCCAATTCTGGACGCTTTGTTCCTGTGTTTCCTCTCCCTCCAGTCCTCCTCCCTACCCGACAGGGTGCTTTCCGACCTAACTTACCATTAAGTTCCGATTCAAAACTTATCTCTTCCCTGGCGCTCTCATTAACCGTGCATTGTCCTTTGACTCATTTGCTGGGCGTCCTACAAACACTAGGTTCACATCAAGGTCTCTCTCTCTCGTTTTCTTAATGTCACTGTATTGTTTTGCACTTGACTCATTGTACTTTTCTCTGAATCATTTTACATAGTTAGATACATGCACGTGCGCACACACACACACTCTCTCTCTCTCCCTCTCTCTTTAGGAATTTATTTCCCAGTGTTTTCTTCCCAAACAGCCACACTGAGCATTGTGCTCTCTTCACGTTTCATGACTGCGTGTTGACTCCACTGACTCCACTCTTGGGGAGTGAAAGGCTTTGGAAAAAGCTCTTGCTGGGAGATGCCATGTGCCAAGTTTAAGGCTTGCCAACAGTTGCTACTGAGTTACAGGACCTTCTTATGCCAAATCTTGCTAGTTATTGAGTACACCTTGCATTCTAGAAATTAATTCTTACAATGTCCCTACTGAGTACAGACCAGAGATTTAAAGATCACATTCCCAGGCATCACTACTGTGGCCTTGGCTTTGGGTGTAGACATAGGTGCATGTTAAGAGTCGGGCCCTTCTCACTTCTCTTATTCTTCCTCCTTACCCTCAGCAAGCTGTGTAATGTTCTAGATCGCCTGAACGTGATCGCAGAAAGTGTGGTGAAGAAAACAGGCTTCTTCGTAAACCGCCCCGATTCTTACTGTAGCATTCTGCGGCCAGATGAAAAGTACGTATGGTGTTTGAAAATCTAAAAGATATCTAGAAGTTAGCTCTTATAGACAAAAAATATTCTAGACATGAGCAGTTTGTATTCCTTGGAAGATAGATGATTTTATTCCTTTGGGGAGACAACGCCCTGCCCATGTGTCTGTGGAATGAATGTTCGTGAGGGTGGGAGATTCTCCTGGCAGCTACATATCTTGAGATGAAAGCCACAGAATCTCTTGCTTCTTAGAATAAATGTTACATAAGGTATTTCTGTAAAATAAAACTTGCTATAATGAATTCTGTGTTCAGTAATAAATAGGAGCAGGAAAATTTTTTCTTATGCACCCGTCTATAGATTAGTGTTTATACTAACATTTTAATGAAATTAGTCACTGTCACTGTAAATTTAATGTTATTTGCTCACAGATCTTTCTTCATTGGGGCTTCCTTGGTGGCTGAAACAGTAAAGAATCTGCTTGCAGGAGACCTGGGTTTGATCCCTGGGTCAGGTAGATCCCCTGGAGAAGGAAATGGCAATCCACTCCAGTGTTCTTGCCTGGAAAATCTCGTGGACAGAGGAGCCTGGTGGGCTACAGTCCATGGGGTCCTAAAGAGTCAGACCAGTCTATGCTAACATTTTAATGAAATTTATCACTGTATTATAGTTATTTGCCGACAAATCTTTCTTCATTACTACTTTGTGAGCTTCTTCAGATCAAGCATCTGTGCTTAATTTATCTTTAAATAACCAATATTATGTATTTCCAGCTTTTTATTTTCAGTTAACAAAGTTAACTATAACGGTAAAGAAAAAGCACGCAAAAAGCAAGAAAAAAAAACCTAACCAATTATTAATGTGTACATCTTTGCAAGTAATCCTTCTGTTATAGTTTGAATTTCAGGGCACCTGTGACCAGGGTCCCCAGGACTCCTCCCAGGCTTGGTGATTTCCTAAGAGAACTCAGGGGTCGCAGTGTATTGTTGTCCTCTTGGCTGTGATTTATTGTGAACAAGCAAAACAAAGCAAAATTAGCCAAGGGAGAAAGCACATGGGACAAAGTCCAGAGGAAATGAGGCACTTGCTTGCAGAGCCCTCTCCTGCTAGAGTCACACGGAGCATGTTCAATTCCCCCAGCAACTTGTGACAGTGAATGTGAAGTGTTGCCAACCAGGGGAGATGATTGAAGACTTGGTGCCAGGGTTTTTACTGGAAGTGGTCCCACAGGCAGCTCCGCCAGGAAAGGCTCCAGAAGGAAGCTGGAGGCTTTCCTTCAGGCTCCCAGAAGGAAAGGCTGTTCAGCAAACCACGTTGCTTCTACAGACAGCTTAGGCACCACGAGCCATGCTTGTCTGTTCTGGGAATAGCGGAAATTAAAATTCCTGGCACCAGCCAAGGGGCAGCCTTGTAAGCGGGCCTTCCTGAGGATAGCAGTCAGGCCTGCTGTGTTAACTTTTTCTGTACTCCACCTTCTTTTAAATAATTAAAAGATTAATGTCATTCAGTTCAGTTCAGTTCAGTCGCTCAGTCGTGTCCGACTCTGCGACCCCATGAATCGCAGCACGCCAGGCCTCCCTGTCCATCACCAACTCCCGGAGTTCACTCAGACTCACGTCCATCGAGTCGGTGATGCCATCCAGCCATCTCATCCTCTGTCGTCCCCTTCTTACATAGTACTTATAATAAACTATTTCCCCATGCCTTCATTGGTGAAGGCATGGAGAAAACATGTGGGAAGGAAAATAATAAAGAAGTTTGTAGAAACAATGAAAGGACTGTAGCAAAGCTCCATGAAGGAAAGCTGGAGGAAGTAGAGCCTCCTAAAGTCGAGGGGAGAAGGAGCAGGCCTTGTAGATTGTATTATAAAGTTGATCTGCAATTATTATTCATGTCTATAGAAACCAAACAGGAAATGGGCTTAAATTAAAGCAAGAGACTTTGGATGAACATGGGTGATGAGATGCTAGTGTGCGGGGCTGGAGCAGGTTAAGATGCTCCTTTCCTGGCCTCCCTTCGAGGGGAGCATGGGTAGCATTCCATCTCTGTTATTTGCAGATTCACTTACCCGAGAAAGTAAACTGAATCAACGGATTATTCGGGGGCGTTCAGCCCTATTACTTTGATTCTTAATAAAGAGCTGGTACCAAATATGAATATAGATTATGTTATTAAATATTTTAAAATNGGGAGCATGGATAGCATTCCATCTCTGTTATTTGCAAATTCACTTACCCGAGAAAGTAAACTGAATCAACGGATTATTCGGGGGCGTTCAGCCCTATTACTTTGATTCTTAATAAAGAGCTGGTACCAAATATGAATATAGATTATGTTATTAAATATTTTAAAATTAAAGCATGTATTTTTAAACAGGTGGAATGAACTAGGAGGATGCGTGATTCCCACTGGTCGCCTGCAGGTATAGATGACATTGTGTTAATAATGAACAAAATCTGTATTCACTGTGTGTGATGTTTTCTGAAAGCAACCATGGAGAGAGATACTGCTTATTGAATGCAACATTATTAATTGTTTGAGAACAAGTTTTAATGCCTTACAGCTACTGTTTAACTCTTGGACAGGATGTGTGGCTGAAGCAGTAATGGTCCATAGATTTCTGGGGGGGCTTCCCAGATAGCTCAGTTGGTAAAGAGTCTGCTGCAATGCAGGAGACCCTGGTTCAGTTCCTGAGTTGAGAAGACCCACTGGAGAAGGGATAGGCTACCCACTCCAGTATTCCTGGACTTCCCTTGTGGCTCAGCTAGTAAAGAATCCACCTGCAATGTGGGAGACCTGGGTTCGATCCCTGGGTTGGGAAGATCCCCTGGAGAAGGAAAAGGCTGCCCACTCCAGTATTCTGGCTTGGAGAATTCATGGACTGTATAGTCCATGGGGTCACAAAGAGTCAGACACAACTGAGCAACTTTCACTTTCATAGATTTTTTTTCATATAATATAAAATTATTGGAAATAGAAACATAAACAGAAGTGTGTAAAGAATAAATTAGAAGGACTTTGGAAAGTGAGCCAGATAATCACTATATATATTAATTATGCTTTAAGAATGAAATGGCCTCAACCACTAAATATTTTTGTTTGTATAGTAAGGGAGATAGACCAGCAGGAAAAGCACATATTTAACTATTTGGTACATGTGGAAAATGTTAGCTTTTTGTTTTATCTTGTTAAACTAAAGAAAAATTCAAATATAGACTAGAAGGTATTGCTATTGGAACAATATTGTGAATAGCAAATATAACCTTTTATATGAAAAAAATGCTTCATTATTTGTTCAGGAATAACACCCTACTTGTAGCTTGTCTTCTTAAAGAAATCTTGAGTAGGATAGAAGTAGTTCTGGTGACTGAATAATGATTGACTGTTTAAGGTGTTTCTCTTAGACTGGTGTTCTTCGAACCAACTGTGTGGACTGTTTGGATCGCACCAACACAGCACAGTTTATGGTGGGGAAATGTGCTCTGGCTTATCAACTGTACTCCTTGGGCTTAATTGACAAACCGAATCTACAATTTGATACAGATGCAGTTAGGTAAGCCTTATTTTTTTGCCTTTCAAGTGCTGGTAATGACAGAAAGCAAACTTGATTAATCATAAAGGACTTTTATGAACTTATTTCCCCTTTTGGCTTCTCAAAAATTATGTTGTTAAAAGACGTTATTTAAATTTGGTAACATCTATTTCTATTAAAGCCTTATGTGTTGTTGCCATGGTTTTGTTTTCCTATTCATGTTAATTATCAAAAAACACTGTGTACTTTAGATAAATCCAAACTAGTGAGTTTCTTAAAAAAAAAAAAAAAAATCTCAGGCTGTGTTAGGAAAAAAAGTAATATGCTTTCATATATTTTGAATTAAACAGGTAAGATAGATAAAAGATTGGTTCTTTGGTAAGAAATACTGTTATTTCACTGTCCATTGGGTCCATGACAGTGCATGAAGTTTCTTGAAATGCAGTGATCACTGTTATCAATCCTCTGAGATAGTCATAAAGGCTCTGTCCAAAAGAGTGCTCAGCTTACAAATGGGCAGATCTCAGCCATCACTGCATTAAAAAACCTTAACAGGCACTTGAAGAAACATAAGTTTCAAACATGTATTTCTAGGAAAGAATATGGTTTGATGTGACAAGAGCTTGTCCTTTCTTCCAAAGGCACTTCAGAGAGAACAGGAAATTCTGTCATGGGAGGTAAATCGAGCTGGCAGGCTGCAGAAAGTTAGGAGTCTTTTAAGAGAGTAGACCCACCTTGGTCCAGGCTTGGGTAGATTATACTTTTTGGTCTCCCTGCTTTTTTTTTTTTCCCTTAGAGTTTTCTGTGATTTTGTTGCTTATTGGACTATTACTATAAAATGTAATACATTTTGCATATGTATTTATCTTCCAAGATGTTGAAGAGTCTACTTGAAAAGATAGGCTCAGAGGAATTCATGCAGGAAAAGACTTGTTTTGAATCTGTAGCTAAGTGGATAAGGTGTATAATACTTTGGAGGAAATTCTTTAGTGTTTTACCTGGGCTTCTTAGGTTGTTTGAGGAGCTCTATGAAGACCACGGGGACACCCTGTCTCTTCAGTATGGTGGCTCCCAACTTGTTCATCGTGTAAAAACCTACAGAAAGATAGCACCGTGGACCCAGCACTCAAAAGACATCATGCAGACCCTATCTCGGTATTACAGCAACGCTTTTTCAGGTAATTCTGGAGTTGTATGCATTTCTGAGACTTATCCTGATGCACGTTTTTCTCTTTTTCATATCCCTATTCTAAAGCTAATTGGAAAAGTAATGTCAAAGTTAAATGTTTTTTAAAAGTTTAAATAAAACAGAAGCTGTCACTTAGGAGGTGCTCAGTAAATATGCAGTAAATGAATGAATAGACTTTGTATTGTAAGTAGGGCACTTTGGCCACCTGTAACTGGAGCTTTTGTATACCTCACAGTACCGTGATTCCTTGGCTTCTGCCTCATTCCTAGTTTCTGCTTGTAATGAGAGTGAAAGTGAAAGTCACTCAGTCGTGTCTGATTCTTTGTGACCCCACGGACTATATGGCCCATGGAAGTCTCTAGGCCAGAATACTGGAGTGGGTAGCCTTTTCCTTCTCTAGGGGATCTTCCCAACCCAGGAATCAAGCCCAGGTCTCCCGCATTGCAGGCGGATTCTTTACCAGCTGAGCCACTAGGGAAGCCCTGGTAATACATAGATCAATTTAAGAGTGTTGAGTAATTATTTTTAAATAGAGTTCACCATTTTAACAGTTGTCTAACAATGTGACTATCACTGATTCTTTTAAATGTCAGCTAGAGATGAGAAGTAACATTAGCACTAAATTTTAGTCTTTTCTCATTTTATGACTTGGGAGTACTAACAGCAACAGGTGGTTAAAAGGGCACTTTTTCTGCCTCCGTTCTGATGTCACTCACCAAAGTGATTGTGAGACAGGTCCCATGCACAGAATTTTTTTTACTTTTATTTTTACTTTATTTTACTTTACAGTACTGTATTGGTTTTGGCATATATTGACATGAATCCATCATGGGTGTACATGAACTCCCAAACATGAACCCCCCCTCCCACCTCCCACCCCACATCATCCCTCCGGATCATCCCCATACACCAGCCCCTGTCTCTTATACACATCTNATCCTGGAACCAGCAGCAGCAGCACCACTTACCAAGGAACTGGTGGGAAATGCAAATTTTGAGCTCCACCCCAGGACCACTGAATCAGAAACTCTGGTGTTGAGGCCCAGCATTCCAGATTTTAACAAGGCCTCTTGGTGTTTCTGATGCTGCTAAAGATTAAGAATCACTGCTTCACAGTGGTTAGTAACTAAGAGCTAATAACAAAATCCAGTTGTGAAATCTGCCATTTTAAAATGTTATTGCTTTAAACTACGGATGTTCTGAATGTAGTTTTTTTCATTTTATTTCTTGTTTTCAAATTTTTACAATGTTGTTTTGGTTTCTGCCATGAAACAGCTCAAGTCAGCCACAGTCATAAGTATATCCCCTCCCTCTTGAGTCTCCCTCCCCTCCCCCTATCCCAACCCTCTAGGTTAACACAGAAGCACCAGACTGGCTCCCTGTCTTATACAGCACTTCTCACCAGCCATCCATTTCACATATGACAGTGCATATATGTTGATGCTACTTTCTCCATTCACCCTACTCTCTCCCTCCCCAACTGTGTCCACAAGTCCTTTTTCTCCACCTGCATCTCCATTCCTTTCCTAAAAATAGGTTCATCAATATCATTTTTCTAGACTCCATATATATTCATTACACCACACCAGTCAGAATGACCATCATCAAAAACCTGAATGCCCTTTCATCTTGGCCTTGGAGCAATCAGTTGCAAAACAAGATGCTATCAAACTTTCAGAAAGCTAATGGACAATAAAGAGGGCTGAGAGCTGAAGAACTGATACTTTGGAACTGTGGTGCTGGAGAAGACTCTTGAGAGTCCCTTGGACTGCAAGGAGATCCAACTGGTCAATCCTAAAGGAAATCAACCCTGACTATTCACTGGAAGGATGGATGTTAAAGCTGAAGGCCCAATACTTTGGCCACCTGACTACACAACTTGTGATCCACTGGTGTGTTAGGTGTCTAGCACAGAAAAGCATCTTGCTGTATTAAGTAAAAAGATGTGGTTAGGGGAGGCTGTCCCAAGTTTTTATCCCTTCTTAAACTGTGCTCAGCTGGGGCTGAACAAAGTGGAGTCCTTGCCAGCTGTCAAGGTATAAAAAGCCTTGATGTGTTCCTTTCAACAGCCTCATACTGCTAAGAAACCACACCAGAGGTGAAATGACTTGCCCAAGGTCACCCAGCTGCAGAGTGAGGTTGGGAAGGCAATCCATGTCGTACTTTCAGCACCAGCATGTAGCGAGATGAGTCTGACGGCCAAGTGGTTTCAGCAGATGCTGCAACACAGTGCTTGCAGTCATTACTCATTCTGCTTCCCTGCAAAGACTGTCACACAATTTGGAGGAAAATGTCATTAAAGAAAAATCAAAGAACCACATTGGAGTAGGGTGTTTTGTTTTGTTTTTCTCCAATTTTTAAGCTTTGGGTTTGTTGTTGGTTTTTTTAATGTTTTCGAGATTTTTCAGTGGTAAAGTGATAAAGTGGTATTATAAGAAGACTTATAAAATTCTTTCATTTTTCATAGGAAACAAAATCTGAACAATGTTCTGTTAATCTGGAGAGCAAACAGCTACTTGCAGTCTCATTGCTCTCTGTCCTTCTGCATCTGAATTTACTGATCTAATTGAGCCCCTTCCCACCCCAGCTCCACCTTCCTCTCTACACTTGTTGAATTTCTGCTCTGCACCCTTGCAGTTTCTCTCCAGCAATTACCAGCAGTCTTCTAGTCCAACCATTCACTGACTTTTGAATCCTCCTCTTGCCTTCACTCTAGTGCTTCACCTTTCTTTTTCATTCTCCTCTTCGAATCCATGTTCTCTGCCTGACTCCCAGACATTGGTGACCTCCAAACACTTGGCCTCTCCAAACCCTTCAGACTTCAGTCCACATTCTTCTGGGATAATCCATCTGAGTATACTGATAACCTATATATCAATCCTGTACTGGCTTCTTTTCTGGACCTCCAGACTGGAATATCCAACTTTTTGCAGGATTTTGAAGTATTTCAAATTTCACATGGTCCAAACTGAACTCACATGTCCAAAAGCAGTTTCCTCCATAGTCTAAGACTAGATGTTGCTGTCATCATTATTGTTTAGTTGCTAAGTCATGTCTAACCCTTTTGCAACCCCATGGACTATAGCCAACCTGGCTCCTGTGTTCATGGGATTTCCCAGGCAAGAATACTGGAGTTGGTTGCCATTTACTTCTCTCCAGGGGATCTTCCCAACCCCGGGATCGAACCTTCATCTCCTACATTGGTAGGTGAATTATTTACCTCTTAGCCCCTAGGAAAGCCCAAGACTAGATGTACCACATTGCTAACTATCCAGTTACTCAGGCCAGGAACTTGGAGTCATTGTTAATCCTAACTGATTCCCCCAAGCAACACCTCCATAACATACACACACATGCACGACCCAAACATACACACACAAACCACACACATGCTTTCTCTCTTAAACATATATGCACACATGTGTATTGCATGCACATGCTTCATTCATGCACACAGATGTGTACCCATATGCTTTCTCTCCTACACACACACACATTTACACACATATACACACTCTCACACACACAAACCCATATGCAAAGGCCAAGTCCTGTCAATTTTGCCTCTCTATCCTCCCTACCTCTCCAACCCTGCTACCGCAGCCCTTGAGCTGAGACCCTCATCACTGCTTACCTGACTATTGGGAGAACTTCCTGACTGTTCTCCCTCCTTCCTTTAAACCCGAGCTCCATATCAAAGCCAGAGGTATATCTCTAAAATGGAAATCAAGTATAGTTCTCCCCCTTTTGCACATTTCCACATCTCCTATTGTCTGTAGAATAAAATCCAGGCTCACAGACATGGCCATCAAGATCCACCCTGACCTGACTCTGAAGTCCATTCATCAATTTTCACAAGAAATTCTCTACCAATGAGAACCTTGATATCCCCAATTACTTCACTGAAGATCCAGGCATAATTTGTGTCAATAGAAAACTAGTAATTCTATAAAAGTCTGATGAAAAGGTGATCTGTGAAATAGACATTTGAAACACATCATTTAGTCATACTAAACTACCCTACCCTCCATTGTCATAGCATTTAACTAATTGAATGACATTGGTAAGAGAGGATATGTAACTATGGTAAAGAATGGGAAATTCTTAATGCAGTGACATAGATATACAGTAATTTATTTAACCAGCCCCCTAATACTGAAAATAAGCTTAGTTACCAAGCTTTCCAATCAATATTATTAGAATATCAGTGTGTTCACCCTAGGGAGAAGGGATTAAAGAAGGGTGAGGGTGAAAGTGGGAAGACTTTTTATAAAGCAATAGATCAGCTAACGTGAAAATGGAGATGGAGACAAGATATTTAAGGACCTAGAAGCCTTGGGCTTAAGAAATTTAGTACTCTGGAAGAGATACAATAATAGTTTCAAAGCATTCATTTATTGAACACACATGTATTGTCCACGTACTATATCTCTGGGGGTTCTGTCAAGCCATGCAGATCGTGTGGAGTAAACATGTAGCCAGTCTCTGCCTTTATGGAATTTTCAAGCTAAAGAAGAAAGATAAGTGAGTATGTCAAGAGCAGCTAACCTAGTCTGGGCTAAGGAGTGGGGAGGGGTCTTTTCCATAAGGAGATTCACTAAGCAAGTGGTTCCAGAAGCAGGAAAATCCTGTGTTTCTCTAAGCGTGGTCCTGACCTACAGCAAGCGCATGACCTGGGAATTTGTTAGAAGTGCACAGCCTCAGATCCCACCCCAGACCTCATGAGTGAGAAACTCTGGAGCCAGGCAGAGCCCACAGTCTGGTCTTTACAAGTCCTTGGGGCCATCCTTACATAGCTAGTCTGGGAACTACTGCCTAGGAAGCCAAAAGATGCAGGAGCAACGTTGGTTGTCTGATGCCGTTCTAGAAAGGCTTAAGACAGGAAGTGACCTTTGAAACAGGTCTTCAAAGGAGAGTGAGAGTTTTTCCAGGGGAGAAGCCAAGCTGGCCAGGAACATTCCAGGAATTTCAGGAGTTTAAGCCGACTTACAGTACCACCACCACCATATTTCCTAAATTAATTTGAGACGAATTCTGGGGAAGTGACTTAGGCACAGTTATTCATTGCATGTTGCAAAGAATTTAAATGTTCATCAGCAGATGATTTCTTGAATAAACTCCAAGTCATACATGTAAATGAGTTCTATCCCTCTGTTTAGAAAAAGAGAGGGCTGTGTCTGCTAGTGTGGGGTTGAACTTCAAAATCTAGTACTGAGTACCAAAAGGAACGTGCAAATCACATATATGTCATGCTGTGTGTGTGTGTGTGTGTGTGTGTGTGTGTGTGCTCATTTGCTCAGTCGTGTCTGACTCTTTGCAACTCCATGGACTGTATCCCGCCAGCCTCCTCTGTCCATGGGATCTCCCAGGCAAGAATGCTGGGTTGCCATTTCCTTCTCCAGGGAATCTTCCAGGGATTGAACCCGCATCTCCTGAGCCTCCTGAATTGGCAGGCAGATTCTTTACCACTGAGATACCTGGGAAGCCATTGGTATATCATGTATATCATGCTACTTTTGCATGAAAAAATGCGACTGTGTACGTGATTGCAATACTGCAGACAGACACAAGAACCAGGAAATTGGCTCTCTGGTGGGGAATTCAGGGTGCAGGACAGGAATGGGAGGGAGATTTTCATTGGATACAACTTGGCGTCTTTTCGTTTTTGGTCTATGTGCATACATTCTAAGAAATGGGCAAGGTATCTCATCTTGGGCACAAACAAGTAGTGGAGTCAGGGGAAGGCTCTGGTCTGTTCTGAGGGCCTCCAAGTAGGGCCCCCATCAGCCTCAACCCTCTAACACCTCCTGGGGGATTTCACAGGTTGGGGATGTGACAGGGAGGGGTGTTCGGTGTTATAATTATTGCTTTCGGTACCTTTTTTTTTTCTAACAGGATGTGCTGCTTGGGGCCAGAACACTGGTCAAAGTCAGAGCGAAGCTGCTGTTCGCGGTACTCGCTCTGAGTTCCCGGTATTTGGGAAATGGTCACTGAACGGTACTGGCCGGTGTGCAAGAGTTGAGAGGAGAACCCGAGAACCACTGCGGTGGGAAGGGGGGCCCAGGGGGCTCCATTCAGAAAAAGAACAATTCGTAGTTTCAGGCAGCTGAGGTAAGAGTAGGCAGAAAATGAAACAGCCTATGGTGGTGAGGGGGAAACACTGACCCTTGCTTCTATCCAAAAAAAGGAAAAAAAAAAAAAAAAGGTTTAAACCAGTGGTCTTTAGTACACAGTGCTTCTTCCTTTAGCAGTTCTTAGCACTCTCAAAAAAAAGAGATCTCATGATCTCTTGTCTGCCCCAGCTTCCTCACTTTCCTAGAAGGAGAAGGAAGTCAGCTTTATCAAGTGCCAAGTATAAACCCAGTTTATTTTAAGGCCCTTCTTGGACAGCACAGTTAATTGTCTCCAAAACCTTTCTAGGAGAACATCTCCCTTTACAAACATGGAAACTGAAGCTTAGAAGAGCAATGTGACTTGCCCAAAGTTGAAAGAGTGAAACCATGTTTAGAATCCAAGTCTGAGGCCACAATTTCTACCACCCTGATTTTATGCTACCCTGGGTTATGGAAAGATCCCTTCCAAGGCTCAGAAATCACTCATCTTTGAGCTCCATGGGCCCAGACTTGGACCCCTGGATTTGAAAACTGTATTTGAAAGCCGCAGAGTACACAGTGATTTTTGCAAGCAGACAAAAGAATTCACCCAGGAAATTCTATTTAAGATAGGGAAAGGATTCCCATTTTATCTGCTTGGGTAACCACAGTTTTTATTTGCTTCTGTAAAAATACCAGTTTGTCAAGTCAATGGACTTGATGGTGACTTGATGGCAATCTCCCACCATCCATCACAAGAGTGTTCTATTTGCATATTGCCCAATAGCTGGGTCCACATGACTCCCTAGCTCTATGAGCTGTGTCCAGATAAAGGCTGGCTTGGAAGGGATCTGACCTTCTCTAGGGCTTAAAATAGGGGGTGGGGGGCTTTAAACTAAAAGGCAGCTTGACTCCAGTAAGAAAAGGAGTATCTTGGATTTGTTTGTTGAGTCATTCAGCAAGGTTCATCGAGAACCTACTATGTGCCAAGAATATCAAGATGACTAAGAGATGGTTCCAGTCTTTACAAGTCTTTCATGGTTTCAATATAACACATGTATAACACTGAGAGATAAATTGTAAAAAGAGTTGCCTCAACAAGAGCTAGAGAGCACAGAGGAGCAAGTGGTGAATCCTTCGTAAGATTGGAGAGGTGGGACAGGGAGTGAAAGAGAAGGGATTGTGAGAAGTCTCTACAGGAGGTGGCCTTGATGATGATGTGCATCACCTACATCCTGGTAGGATGTACTCCAGGTAGAGATAAAAGCAAAGCCAAGTTTTTGGAGACTTGAAAATTCATTTTTATGCAGGGATGATGCTCATGGAGCTGGAATCTGTCTCCAATTCCTGTCCCTGCTCTCAACTTACTATATAATACTAGACATCTCATTTCGTCTCTCAGATTTGCAGTCCGAAGTGTAATTTGTGTACATTGTAAAAACCGAAGAAAGAGAGAGATGGAGACCTGTCTCAGTTTGAAGCAGGAAGGGATACAGGTTTAGCACAACGTGTAGTCATCTCTGCCTGAAAACACTTGTGCTTGATTCAAAGGCCACAGAGTAAGGATTCCAAGGTTAGCTGGTGTCTGTCATTCACACTGCCCCGTGTCTCCTGTATCTGGTCAATTTCTTAAGAAAATAGAAAGTAAAATGAAAGGGGTTAGGCAACTGAGAACAGCTGATTGCTGGTGCTTGGGAAGAACTGGAAGATGGACTTCTCCCTTAGCCTCATGTTGGTTCCTCTGACTGCACCACCTGCAACCTCCCTCTATTACTGACCAGACTCAGCTTCAACATCAACTCTTTCTGCATCCCTTCCCCAGTCCACAGAGACAGGTCAGGTTAGGGTCAGGTACTATGCATCTATGCTTCCCAGCCCTCCATGCTTCTTTCATTATAGCCTTTATCACACTGAATTGTAATTGCCCACTAACTATTTTGCATTTCTCATTAGACTGTTTATTTCACTAGGACAGCCATGATGTCTCCTTTCTACCCCCTAGTCTGTTACCTAACATGGAAAAAGTAACTGTTGACTTTGAATAAGTGAATGAGTAAATGAGAGAATGGAAGATAGTCAGTTCAGTTCAGTTCAGTTGCTCAGTCCTGTCCAACTCTTTGCGACCCCATGGAAGATGGTCAGCAAATGGCAATTAGCACAAAGTGGTCAAAAAGACTAGTTCCTCAGAGCATGAATGATACCCTGGTATTCCAGTGTGAGGTGGAGCAGAGGACATCCCAGTCAAAGAAGGACTGTATTACAGCTCTTGTTGAGACCATATTTCATTCCCCAATGCTGGGATTTTGAAAATCCAGGTGGGTTTTCTGGCCATTTTATACAAGGATCAAAATGTATAATTTATCCTTATCCTCAAGAGTTATTTTCAGATGGCTGAAGCAAATGAGTTTTAGAAAACATGAAAGATTTTTTTTAAGAAAAAAATAAGCCCCATTATTTAACACAGGAGATGGCAGGCTAGAATAAAATACATGGGAAAATTGAGATGGACCTCAACTGAGCCACTGGAATAAGTGGAGAAGTCAAAGCAGATTGTGCTGATGAGGAAATTGATGATGTTCTTGATGATGATAATTATAATCATGATGAGAGTCATCAATATTTTGAGCAAATGTTCTACATTCCTTATCTTGTTTATCCCTCACAAACAACCCAAGGAGGTGGGCAGTATTCTTATCTTATTCTTCAGATGAGGAAAATCAAACTCAGAAAGGTTAAATAATTGCTCAAGATCATACAGTTCATAAGGATAACCAGAAGTTAAACCCAAGTCTGACTCCAAAGCTCATTCAGCTAAAAAAAAAAGGCTGTTCTACCACCCACATTTCTCTTCTGGGTTAATATTCTCTTAGTTAGGTTCTTGACATCTTCATCCTATTATGCCTTCTATCCTGAATAACAGAGTCATTGCTAAGAAGAAAAAGACTTCATATCAAACTTATTCCTTGGAAGTAGGTCAAAATACTCCTGACTACCCACACTGACTTAATTTTATCTGCATATTCCAAAATAAAAGACTGCTGTTACATAGCAGTCAGCATCCAAAACCTGATTTCAGAAGATAGAAGGTAAGACCAGATGTGCTGGAATTAATCCAGACTTCAGAGAAGGCATATCATAAGACCCATGAACAACAGAATTTTCATGTAAATCCCATCAGGTCTTCTCGCTGTTCTTTATCTAAAGGTACCCTTGAAATCCTTTCTTAAACTTTTTCAAATCCTTTCTTTGGAAAGGATAATTATATTAGGTGCCTGATCATTTCCAGGGAATATAATCACTATAGTCCTAACTAATTGCCAGCTCTTCAAAGACAGGGAATATGACCATTAGTTCTCATTCAACTAAAAGCCAGGAGATGGGATAGCTTCATTAATTCAATAGTCTGGTGAATTAAAAAAAGACTAGAGACAGCAAAAGATGGATTTGTAGATTTCCAGATTGTAGACTAGAGTAGAACACAGTACCTTTAACCTCATATGAAATAATAACGTTTTACAACTTACAGAGGACTCTGAAGAACACTACCAAATAGGATACACCAATGCCGTGAGGGAGATAATAGGGTTATCTGCATTAAACATAGAAAATCTTAGAGAGATTTAATTATGTTTCCCAGGTCACCCAGCAAATAGGAAGCAGAACTAGAGTCTGAGCTTTGTCTCTTGAGTCCTCACTCTGTGAGCAACGTCCTGCCCCATATTTTTTTATCATTCTTTCTTTTTAAAGCCAAGGCAAGCACAGCCAACATGGATAGACAAGCTGAACTTAAAATGAGCAAATCATACAGAAGTGCAGCTAGTCATCTGTCTTGGTACAAAGCAAATATGAAATTTTTATTACCAAATATAGATAGTTTAGAAGCTCCTTGAATGCAAAGGCCTCGTCCTGTGGACCTGTTTATGCCTGGAGCTCAGCAGAGTGAATGTTTGTTGAATTCAGCAACTAACATGTTACTATTCTATTTGTATAATAATGTGTTTGAAGGGAGTCCTGAGCCATGGGCCAACTCTCTTCCAATTAATTACTCTATCGAGTCAAATCAAATCAAGAGCTTGCATTTGGGCTGAAAACATTCCTGAAAACAAACCTTTGTCACCTTTCACCTACCAACATGATCTGGTGCTGTCAGATGTCTCCTTGAGAGTAATAAAAGAAGCACTAAGTGACATCAGGCTGATGACATCAGAGCTTCATCTAGATCAGCCACTGGGTACCAAACCAAGGTCTGGCTTCCAGCCACAGCTTGCATTTACATGCAGAACACACAAGACGTCCCTAAAAGAACCAGAGGATCAGACTAAGGTTATCCCCAACCTCCTGAAGATGCCCTCAGCCACGGAGCACTGACAAAGCTCCCATAAGGACAAAAGACAAGACCACATTTTCAGTGATGACCAGTTTCCACTCCTGCTGTTGACCACTGACCACACCTCATGCCTGTTGCCCATAGGTCAGTACAAACGGGATGAATGACCAAAGGCTTGGGTTTCAGACTTTCAGGTTGTGATTTTAAAATCTTGATTTTGCTAGCTGTATGACCTTGGGCAAGTTAATTAACCTCCTTGAGCCTTAAATTCTTCTTCTATATAATGAATGGACACAAAGATTACATGAGATAATGTGTGTAAAGCACCCAATACATTGTAATGGAGCTGAATCTCATACAACATGTAGAAGTTACATAGAGTTCAAATTACCGTTGAGAATCTCTTAAATTGTCCAGAAAGGGCAATATGTATTTTCTTCTATATATAATTTGCCACAGTAAAATAAACATAAATATATGATAGATGCATAGTCAGTATATATGCAAGATATGTGCAGATATCTAATTTTACAGTATTATAACTACATACAAAAGAGTACATAGTTGAATTTGCATGGGTTAAGTAGACATAGGGGAAACTCTACTCTAAATAGAAGTTGAACATTTATGATGTTACTTTCCGGGTGGGGTCATAGAATCAAAGAAGCACGATTCACAGGTGAATTAAGCATATTCCCTAATCAGGGCTCTCTTCTAAGTTCTGTTTCACGTTTCTTCATTTAATCTTCACAACAATCCTACAATGTAGTTTCTATTATTATCCCTATTATAGAGATGAAGAAACTAAAGAACTGAGAAGTTGAGTAACATTAATAAGTCAACACAGTCTGGCCCACAAAGAAGATTGTAGCCTAGTTATATAGATGAGCTGATACTAAAATTGATACTACAGAAACACGTGTAAGATGACAGCCTGGAAGCATAAAAATGAATGACAAAGGAGTGATACAGATGATAATCCGTAAAATTAGGGTCTCAAAACTAGAAGGACCCTGAATACATCTAGTCATGTAAGGGAAGGAGAGTTCACAGCAGGGTCAGCAGTTCAGAAAGGACATTCTGAAGGTGAGACCTAAACTGTGCCTTGAAGAATGAACTTTCCTAATCAGGCAGTAAGAAAACGGAAGCAAGGGCATGTATGTTGATAATGGGTTACAAAACCGGAGGCAGGGACGTGACACTTTGTTTTGTGGATAGATACACAAATCTTGGTTGTAGCTTTGATGGGAAAGGATAAGGGTGGTGTGAATAACAGACCAAGGTCATAGTATGTTGGCCTCTGGGGTAACACTGCAAGGAATTTGACTATTGACCTTAAGGACCCTCTGAAGACTCCTGAATTATGGAGCAAAAAGATAAAAAAGATATTTGGGGAAGATCAATCCTACCCCTAGCCTAATATGTTTGGGCCATCAAGCCAGTTAGACTGGCCCTCCCTAAGACACAGCTAAAGAGAGTTCTCTGGAGGTCATTTTTACTCAGCAAGCAGATAGTTAGACAAATATGTCTTCTTTCAGGATGAATCTGGACTTTCCAAGCCCCTGGCGGACATCTTCACACACAACCCACAGGGCTTCTGCTGAATGTCCTTTGCTGCTAATGACACCGTCATTTCTGGCATCTTATGGTGGTGCTTTCTTTTTACTGCACCTGGTAAATTAAGTCTCCTGGAAAACACCTTCCCTGAACCTTCTCCCCTACACTTAACTCTCCATTTTCACCGCTTCCCCAAATTGAATTTATATGTGTACTTGGCAAATGGTTGACAGAGATGTAAAGCTTGTCTACAGAGACAGCCTGACTCTTGGCACCTGGAGCTTTCATAGTAAAATAAAGTGTTTTGTCCCCAGTATCTCCTTAGTATAGTCATCCCACTTTTCAAAAGATTCACCAATTTAGGCAAGTTTATTTTGCAAAGCTAAGAACACAAACATTTAACCAAAGGGAGTCCAGGTCATTTTAAAGAAATTGAAGGTAACTCAGCATTAAATAGCTCCTGTGTCGCATTGCAATGCCTTTTGGCAAAGTGTGATATTTTCATCAGCCCTGTTTATTTGAGAAGAAAAAGTGTAAATCCTTTGGCCAGAAATTTCAGGTTCCTTATATCTGATTCAAAATTACCTCTGTAAAACTTCATTCATTCCCACATGGAAAAATCTCGACAAGTGGTAGCTTTGAATGTCAAATACATAGTCAGTGATTATTTAGTTATTTTACATACCTCTTAGCACAGTACATAAGAATAGCTCCCTGTAAACACACACGAACTTGAATTTTCTCATTCTAGTTCAAGTAGATGCATATAAGCATGATCGTATTAATTAAAACTATACCACAGATATTTCTTTTGCAAAGCAGTTTTTTTTTTTTCCTGACCCCAAAGCTCATAAAGAAATAGCATTTAAGGTTGAAAAAGCTAGAGCTTAATCATCTGCCACCGTCTTCATAGTTTATCAGTTACTAAACAAGTAAGCCTAGTAAGTGATTCATTGTCGTCAAGTGCATGTATGTGTGGCAGGAGAGGGGGGTGGTATGGGATAGGAAAGTCATTTAATCAAAGAAAGAAAAAGAAAAAATTAAAAGAGTCCAAGCTGAGTGAAAAAGTTAAAATCGTGTTGTTCTTTCTAAGCAGCAATTGTGGTTTGTTCTCAGTTTAGATGGTGGGGTTTTTAATTACCCGAGATATAGGAACATCCATCAAAGAAAGAAAATCTCATTAAATACACTCCAATTAACCTCCTTAACTCAGGCTAATAGAGAGGGACGAACAGATCATGAATTTGAAGGATTTTCAAAAATGCCATTGTAACACCTTCAAGTTCACATGGGGACCTCAGTCACCTCAATACTAATTAAACAGATTCACACTGAAATTCTCTGAATAGGATATATAATAGATGAGAATACTGAGCACACAGTTTGCTCTATACCACTCTAGCAGGTAAGGGAGAATACACTCATGAAAGAGACCCAGGGTCTTCCCTGGGTGAGAGGCATTCAGATATCCCACTTCATTTTAAGATAGCATGAAATAACATAAAAGGGAGGAAAAGTTTGCAAGCTGTATAAACTTCCAGATTGGAGCCATTATTGTGCTTGCAAATAACCAATTTCCTTTTATAGAGGAGATACTATTATAGCTGGGCTTTGAAGATGAAACTCAAGGGAAAATTAAGAACTTCATCTTTGTTGAGCACTTACTCTGTGCCATGCATTTTATATGCCATAACTTAATTCCTACAAATCTCTAAGGTGTGTGTTAGTCACTCAGCCATGTCCAACTCTGCGACACTATGGAGCTTGCCAGGTTCCTCTGTCAATGAACGTCTCCAGGCAAGAATACTGGAGTGGGTTGCCATTCCCTTCTCCAGGGGATCTTCCCAACCCAAGGATAGAACCCAAGTCTCCTGCATTGCAGGCAGATTCCTTACCCTATGAGCCACCAAGGAAGACCAGTCTCTAGTTATCATTGTTATATTTTCATTGCAATGATTATAAGAAGGTATTTTTCCCAAGGCCACACCACTGGAGATTAAGACTCAGGATCCTAAAATGGACCTGGATCATCCCAGAGCCTCTGTTTTTACCTCTTCTTTGGCCTGCGGCTTCTGCAAGCCATTATGAGGTCAGTTGCATGAGAGACAATGGCTAAAACCAAAGGGCCAGAATCTCCATCATTGTAAATCATTGTAAGCAAACAGTGAATGCACGAAAGCTTTGTAAGCAGTTCATTCCTTTAAGCAGATTATGCTCATTGCCAATACTATTTATACTATTTGTTACCCAGTATAGATTAATTCATCTTTGTTGAGCACTTACTCTGTGCCATGCATTTTATATGCCATAACTTAATTCCTACAAATCTCTAAGGTGTGTGTTAGTCACTCAGCCATGTCCAACTCTGCGACACTATGGAGCTTGCCAGGTTCCTCTGTCAATGAACGTCTCCAGGCAAGAATACTGGAGTGGGTTGCCATTCCCTTCTCCAGGGGATCTTCCCAACCCAAGGATAGAACCCAAGTCTCCTGCATTGCAGGCAGATTCCTTACCCTATGAGCCACCAAGGAAGACCAGTCTCTAGTTATCATTGTTATATTTTCATTGCAATGATTATAAGAAGGTATTTTTCCCAAGGCCACACCACTGGAGATTAAGACTCAGGATCCTAAAATGGACCTGGATCATCCCAGAGCCTCTGTTTTTACCTCTTCTTTGGCCTGCGGCTTCTGCAAGCCATTATGAGGTCAGTTGCATGAGAGACAATGGCTAAAACCAAAGGGCCAGAATCTCCATCATTGTAAATCATTGTAAGCAAACAGTGAATGCACGAAAGCTTTGTAAGCAGTTCATTCCTTTAAGCAGATTATGCTCATTGCCAATACTATTTATACTATTTGTTACCCAGTATAGATTAACTAATTTACAGCTAACTTACAGCTAATTTATAAAATGAACGAGGATGATTGGAGTGAATTGAATGAATGTCTCTCTCCTCAGAGACAGAGTAAAGGTTAACTTTAGCCCAGTTCAAGGCTAATTATAATACATTTTGCAAAAGACAGAGTTAGTCAGAGGTCTAATGAGGTATTCCCAGGGCTTCGATTAGGGCATCAAGCTGCCAGGTACTACCATAAAGCTGACATCTGTATGAAAGACCAGGGAAAATGTAAGAAAGCTGTTAGAATGTGGGTACTAGAAATTTTAGAGTGCTTATAGAAATAACAACTCCATGCCTTTCCCCCACAGAATGGCTAAGGAAATCATATTTCCTCCATAGAGTGGGGTGGCCCTCAGCCATTAAATACATCACTTTATACCATTTTTCAGTCTCATCTACAGCCTCCTCCTCATCTCTCCCAAGAGAAGTCCTTGGTCCTTTCTAAGCTACTCTCACCTACCTAATTGCACGACTTTTAACACAGTTCAGTGCTCAAAACCTCTGAATTTATATCTCTATACCTCTCTCCTGCACTCTAGAATTACTCCTCCCGCCTTTACCTTGGCATCTCCACTCAAAAATCTGATAAACATCTCAAAGCTAACATATTCTCAATTGAATGATTATTCAATAATTATTCAGTGATTATTCAATCAGAAGTATGAATTTTGACCTCTCCGTGCCTCCCCTTTGCATCCCTGATCTGTTCTTCCCAATGTTTTTCAGCCTCAATTTGTGGAAACATCAGGTATTCCATTGCTAAAGCCCAAAGAACTTGAAGTCAACCCTTGACTGCTCACTCTGTCTCACATACACATTCAATCCATCTACCTTTACTGTTATCTACGCCAATACTGAACTCTCATCTCAACCTATAAAATAGATGTAGGGAAGGAGCCCTTCTGGCTATCTTTCTGCTACCACCTGGCCTGAGCCACCATCGCTTGGGTTTGCCTAGATTTCTTCATGGCCTCCAGTGATCTCCCTGCCCCCTCTCTAGCCCCCTCCATTCTATTCTCAGAACAGCCTGAGTGGTACCGATGGCTCTCCATCTCATCAGAGTAAAAGCCCAAGTCCTAACTGGTAACCCTGGCACTTCTCTGTGGCTCAGATAAAGAATCAGCTTGCAACGCAGGTGACCCAGGTTCCATCTCTGGGTCAGGAAGATCCTCCAGAGAAGGAAATAACTATCCTTTCCAGTATTCTTGCCTGGAGAATTCCATGGACAGAGGAGCCTGGTGGGCTACAGTCTATGGGGTTGCGAAGAGTCAGACATGGCTGAGTGACTAACACTTTCGCTTTCACTTCTTTACTAGTAACCATGAGACCCTACATGAGCACACACACACACGTTTTCCCTCTGGCCTTATATCCTTGTGATGTATGTCTCCCTTGACGACTACAGTCTCCTTGCTTCTCCAAAACGACGCACATCTCTCACCTGGGTCCACCATCACATAGGTTACTGGACCTGGTCTCCTTATCTACAAAACAAGGTAATTTTATCAGATGATCTCTCAGGTTCCTCCACAAAGATGTTATGACTTTGTATTTTCATCTGCCAAGAGTGAAGACCGTGAGACCCCAAACCTACCAACAGGGCAATATTATGAGGCTCTGACCAATGGCAAAGAAAAATCTGTCTTTCCATATCTCTTCACCATTGGCCCTGCAGATTGAAGTTAGATCTAATATAAGCTATTTTTTAGTGAGGAGTGAAAAATTAATAATAGTCTATGGAAATAATATTTAATAATTAAATATTATGACCATGGTTACTGTATTTTAGAGGCTTCCTTGGTGGCTCAGAGCATAAAGAATCTGCCTGCAAGGAGCCTGAAATGTTACAGTTCAAGGATTGCAAAGAGCTAGACATGACTGAGTGATTAACACTTTTACTATATTATAATAATAAAGACAATTATTGTGTTAAGATGCAAAGGGAAGGAAGGGAAACAGTTTTTACAAATACTGTTATAATGAAAATGTGAAAATAAGGAAGATTTGTGGAAGAAAAGTCATCAATATGTTAATAATAGCAGTACTGAAGTCACGGAATTAAGAGTGATTATTTTTAAACTTTTCTGAATTTTCTACATATGGTTTCTATGTTTATTTTATCACCATTGTAGATAATGAAGATATAAGTGTGTATGTGTATTTAATCTTTCAAACATTTAAACCTGGAGATTGCTTTCCAGCCAGAAATAATATAATATACTCTTCCAATTACTGAGTCCATACACTACAGGCAAATTGGAAACAGTGTTCTTTGAACAAGAACACGGTAATAAAAGATTAACAGGCAATTTCCCTACATTGATGTGGATCAGCCATGCAGTCAGCTCAGTTGGCAGCCAAGAGCCCAAACACAGACTTGGGTATTTTCTCATTACATAGACAAGGTCAGTAGCATACTCACTAATTCAAATTGATGGATATACTCAGGGGTCTTGAGAGAGATTCCATATTCTTTTTATTTTTAGTGATGCCAAGATGTTATTCATAGGTAAAGCCTCATCATTTAAGAATACTAATTGCAATCAAGTCTATCCCGTATGTTCAGTCTATATGGATCGAGCAATGCAGAGTCCAAAGTTGTAGATTCAAGGTCATCTGTACAGAAACTGTTGACTTCGGCCAGGTTACTTAATCACAGGTCTCAGTCTTCTCATCTGTAAAATAGGGAAAGAAAGACCTTTGTCATTCCAAAAGAAAGAAAAAAAAAGGAAAAAATAGGGGAAGGAATGTTTTCCACATTATGGGATTGTTATGTGCATTCAATATTATGGCAAGTTAGCAGAAGATTGGAATCACAATACACACTCAAAATTTCAATCCTTTATCCATTCAACAAATGCCTGTTAAAAACAAGATGTACCAGGAGATGTGGATACAACAGTGAACAAGGTTTATTCCTCTGCTGTAAAGATGCAGCTAGCTGGTAGGAGAATCACAGAAAAAAAGACTACCACAGTCCTGTAAGATATGCATTAGACCTGCAGAATACAGTGTCCTGGGGGAGAGGCGAAGACAGGGCAGCAGGGTAATAAATAACCCCTAAAAACACTGAAAAGTGCTTTTAATATCAACAGCAACTTGCTGCTGCTGCTGCTAAGTCGCTTCAGTTGTGTCCAACTCTGTGTGACCCCATAGACGGCAGCCCACCAGGTTCCTCTGTCCCTGGGATTCTCCAGGCAAGAACACTGGAGTGGGTTGCCATTTCCTTCTCCAATGCATGGAAGTGAAAAGTGAAAGTAAGTCGCTCAGTCGTGTCCGACTCTAGCGACCCCATGGACTGCAGTCCACCAGGCTCCTCCACCCATGGGATTTTCCAGGCAAGAGTACTGGAGTGGGGTGCCATTGCCTTCTCCGTTGAACAGCAACTTGGGTGTTCATTAAATGCCATCCAAGATGTTATTCATAGGTAAAGCCTCATCATTTAAGAATACTAATTGCAATCAAGTCTATCCCGTATGTTCAGTCTATATGGATCGAGCAATGCAGAGTCCAAAGTTGTAGATTCAAGGTCATCTGTACAGAAACTGTTGACTTCGGCCAGGTTACTTAATCACAGGTCTCAGTCTTCTCATCTGTAAAATAGGGAAAGAAAGACCTTTGTCATTCCAAAAGAAAGAAAAAAAAAGGAAAAAATAGGGGAAGGAATGTTTTCCACATTATGGGATTGTTATGTGCATTCAATATTATGGCAAGTTAGCAGAAGATTGGAGTCACAATACACACTCAAAATTTCAATCCTTTATCCATTCAACAAATGCCTGTTAAAAACAAGATGTACCAGGAGATGTGGATACAACAGTGAACAAGGTTTATTCCTCTGCTGTAAAGATGCAGCTAGCTGGTAGGAGAATCACAGAAAAAAAGACTACCACAGTCCTGTAAGATATGCATTAGACCTGCAGAATACAGTGTCCTGGGGGAGAGGCGAAGACAGGGCAGCAGGGTAATAAATAACTCCTAAAAACACTGAAAAGTGCTTTTAATATCAACAGCAACTTGCTGCTGCTGCTGCTAAGTCGCTTCAGTCGTGTCCAACTCTGTGTGACCCCATAGACGGCAGCCCACCAGGTTCCTCTGTCCCTGGGATTCTCCAGGCAAGAACACTGGAGTGGGTTGCCATTTCCTTCTCCAATGCATGGAAGTGAAAAGTGAAAGTAAGTCGCTCAGTCGTGTCCGACTCTAGCGACCCCATGGACTGCAGTCCACCAGGCTCCTCCACCCATGGGATTTTCCAGGCAAGAGTACTGGAGTGGGGTGCCATTGCCTTCTCCGTTGAACAGCAACTTGGGTGTTCATTAAATGCCAGACCCTGTTCAGAAATTACCAAATTTTTCATTGCATTGTCTCGTTAATTCGATTCTATTATTAATCTTTATTTTAAGGTAATGGAGTGGCTGAGTGGTTAGGTAACTTTCTTGGAATCACACAGCTAGTAATCATTGGAGCCAAGAATTTGAAGCCAGGAAGTCTGACTTTCATGTGCGTTTCTAAGCACTGTGTACACTGCCTTCTTCACTGGCTATTGCACTCATCAAATGAGGTAACAAGCATAGAGTGTATAGAAATATCGTCTGTCACACAGTAAATGTTCAATAAATGGTAGCTAGTGTTAGTAATAGCAGTAGTAGCAAAAGCAGCAAGGGTAATAGCAAAAGTGGTAATGACGTACTAATAGTAGTACTAGTAGTACTAGCAGTAGTAGTGGTAGTAATAACAGTAATAGCAACAGCAAAATATAAAGCACTCTATAAATGCCAGTAGTTATTATTAGTCTGGGCTTAGAAGCATTCTAAGAAGGAAGGTGAAAAGTGTTCTTTACTTCTGTATCAGATGGTTCTGTTCTCATGAAACCCACTTCTTGGTACAGAAAAAGGACTCACACACATCCATATCGGACAGCTGGAGATTTAGAATGAAAACGATTTAAGTTTCAAATTGAAAAGTTGCATTTCCAAGAACGAAATTGCTTATGAAAATGCCACTTTTAGGCTTATTGCAGAAGCAGCACTGCAGTTAAGTCTTAAGAGACACTTAGCATGCCCAAAGCCCTATATAGCAAGCACGTCACAAGAACCAGGTCATTTCTTCCTCACAGGTGTTCTGCAGGAGAGATATTGTATCAGCCCCTTTCCAGACATGAGAACACTGGGGTTCAGCAAAGATAAACTGCTGACTCAAGATGACATTAATTCCCAGAGCCATTAATTCTGCTCACCTGGCCACTGGGATGAGGGGAAGGTACCACCCAGGTGGAGATGGCTCAGACTTGGACGAGGGCAGAAGGCAAGCCAGGGCACACAGAAGATGGGGTGCTGGGGCAGGAGGCTGGATGGAGGTGGGTCTACAGCGATACAGGAGGTGTGAGCTGGACCAGCTGTCAGGAGGGACCCAGCCCTGCCCTCTCTGAGTTCCCCACCCAAGAAAAACCACACAGCAAGACACACTTGTTTAGAGTGCCTTGTTGGGTTCTTTTTCGAAGGTCTTGTTTTTAAGTTGCATTTTGTTTTGTCATCTATACCAAGGTGTAGGTGTACGTGTCATCTATAGCAAAATCAGAATACCGAGAGAGCTTTTGGTTTTTATTTGGTTTCTTCCAAAATGCACCCAAATGAGTAGAACTTTTTTAAAATGCTGCTTTGGGTTTGGGATAATATTTGTGGCCACACTGATACACACATTTGACTCGCTTCCCCATTAGTACTCACCTGAAGCAATCAGAATTTTCAGAATGGCAGCCACTCATTCTGTTAACAAACATTTATTGAGCATTTACTCTATATCAGACCACCCACTCTGCAACATAGGCATGACAGTGAACCAGAAGAGACACAACACTTGTTCCCCTGGAATTCACATTCTAGTTGGGAGAGAGATGGGTGTTAAATCCCAAACCAAATGATTAAGATGATACCAAATTGAAACACACTCTTGGACAAGCAAGAGTGACATGAAAGAAAGCTATTCAAGTAGAAGACATATAATAGGTTGGGTGGTCAAGGTTGGCTGGGAGAAAGTAATGGTTGAACTGGGGAGAAATAAGGAGAAGGGACCCTCAATGTGAAGGTCTGAAGCCAAAGAGAGCCAGGGGGAGGGAAGAGCTAGTGCAAAGATGCTACCACTGATGAAAGTTTGGCGTATTTGAGGAACACCGAGAAAGCCAGTTTGGCTGGGTCATAGTGTGCCAGGGAGAGAATAGTAGGAGATGAACTCCAGGAGTCACATCAGGAAGAAGCTTGTCCACATGGTACGAGGAGCTTGCATCGTACTTGCAGAGATGTAGATGCTATTTGAGGACAGTAAGCAGGCCAGAGATGGAGCTTATTTTACTGAGAAAAGCATCCACATGATAACTGTGTAGAGAATGGATTATAGGGTGCAAAGGAAGGTGAGAAACCAGTTAGGAAGGTATTACAGAGCTTAAGGAGGGTGAGGATGGATTACGGACAAGAATGGTTTGGGTTTATTCAGAGCAAAGCAGACAGATCTGAAAGATGTTTTCAAGGTAGAGGTAAGAGGGCTCATTGACTGGGTGGATGTGGGGAGGATAAGGAAATAGGTGAAATCCAGGAAGATCCCTAGATTTTGGGCTGAAGAACTGGTGTGTTGGTGTCAATCAACAAAATTGGAAGTTGGGTGAGGACCCAGTCCTGTTGCCACTGGGAAGGGAATTCAAGGGTTCAGTTTGGACATAATAGGTTAGAGATGTTATTAGATAGCCAAGTATGAGTGTCAAGTAGGCATTTAGATGCAGGAATCTACAGTTCAAAGGAGAAGACAAGGCTGGAAATGAAGATGTTGACTTTTTCACCTTATAGATGGTAAGATTGGCATGTGATTGGATAATCACCTTGGAGAGAGAGAAGGAGAAATTATATTTGAACCATCTCAAGAGGATCACTGTGAGCTTGTGCCTTTATTTATTCCTTATTTATAAAACAGAGGTAATAATAGACCCCCCAAAAGACAGCTTTACAAATTAAATTCTATTTGTATATAAGATTCTAATCCATATGATCTCAAATCTTGGTCATATGAAGGTCCCAGAAAGGCCAGTTCCATAAGAGTTAGGGGTAATTAGTTCATTTGCAAAGCCAAGATTCTGTGGTCCTATGTTATCCACCCACTCTGCCTTCTTTCTTCTTTCTCCTTGACCAAGTGCATCTCCAACATATTTTCACCCAGCCCACAGACACAACACACTACTTTGGGGCCATTTTCCTGGGCAACTGAATCCCAGGAAAGAAAAGATCTTTAGGAGGGCTGATCCGATGGTACATGACCCTAGGGAGTTGTAACTGGCATGGGTCAAGTCCCATTACACAAGGTCAAGTGGCAGCTAATTCCCCTTGGCTGAAACAAGCCATGGCTTTCCTTAGAGCTCTGGGTTGGTGCCCAGTAGGGTGTGTGGCCTTCAGTCAGATGGGTACTCTAGGACACCACCATGCCTATTCCCCAAGCTGCCCTCTCTGCCACCGCCTATTGTCCAAAAGAGAGTCTCAGAGTCCACAACAACACTAGCTAACTTTTGTTGAGTACCTATTCTGTAACAGGCACTTGTGAAACCACTTTCCATATATAACCTTATTCAGTCCTTCCAGGATCCTATAAGGTGGATATTATTATAACTCCCAAGTTACAGATGAGAAAACTGAGACTCAGGGGGTGATGAGAGGTCACCATCCAAGGTCAAACAACTGAGAAGGGATGGAGATTTGAACACAGTTTTCTCTCAACCACAGTACTCTATCATTTCTTAGCAGTGTAGCGTGTTTTACCCTTTCAGTTTATGTCAGCAACACTGACCTCTCAAGCATACAGAGGGAAGTGTCCTGGATGAGGAGTCAGATGAGTTATAGTTTCAGGTCTGTTACTGATGAATTATGCCTGGAGTAAATTACTTACCTTCCCTAAGCCTTAGTTCTCCTATCTTCAGGACAGAGGGAGTGATCTCTGCCTCCTCGGGAAGGCTGGGAGCACAGAATGAGAAAAGCAACATGAAAATCATTTGCAAAGTCTCAAGGAAGGATTGTACAGAAGATTATGAAGAACTCACGGTGATAGTGTTGATATTGGTGCTGACGCTGATGCTGATATCGGTGAACACACACAGGAATGAACGCAACTCAGAAGTCTCTTTGCTAATTATTAAGACAGAATAGAACCTGATCCATAGATAGTGTTCAATGAATATTAGTAAATAAATAAGTAGTGGAAGGGGAATGAGAGAGTTAATAAAGGAGAATTCAAGAGATTCCACGCTCTTCAAACATCTGGGTTTGGAAATGAATCACTTGAATATATGTAAAGTCGGGATCAGCATGAAGTTCAGGTGGGTTCTATACCTTTATTCAGTTGTATCCTTTTTGGACTTCAGGAAGATTTGGGGAAGGAAAAAAGAGAGGGAGGACGGAAGGAAGGAAATATCCAAATCACGTATTTATTAATTTATTACAAAGAGAACATAGAGTTCAAGGTTCCCTGACTCCATTGGTGTTGAGAAGGCACAGTTCAGTTCAGTCACTCATTCCTGTCCGACTATTTGGGATGCCATGGACTGCAGCACGCCAGGCTTCCCTGTCCATCACCAACTCCCAGAGCTTGCTTAAGCTCATGTCCATCGAGTCGTTGATGCCATCCAACCATCTCATCCTCTGTTGTCCCCTTTTCCTCCTGCCTTCAATCTTTCCCAGCATCAGGGTCTTTTCCAATGAGTCAGTTCTTCGTTTCAGGCGGCCAAAGTATTGGAGCTTCAGCTTCAGCATCAGTTTTTCCAATGAATATTCAGGACTGATTTCCTTTAGGATTGACTGGTTTGATCTCCTTGCTGTTCAAGGGAATGTACGGATGAAGCCCTAAATCCCTGCATAACTTCCTGAAGATTCACTATCAGAGTTATTCAGCATAGAGAGAATACAGGCTAAGATTGTAAAGTCAGATTGATCTGGGTTCGTATCTTAGCTCTAGGACTCACAAGCTTTGTGATCTTGGCAAGTTATTTAGCCACCTTGTGTCTCATTTGTCCTAAAGAAAAAAAAGTCTTCCTTGTAGAGTTAAATGTGATAAAGCATGTAAAGCCTTTCAGAGAGCCCCTGGGAAATAATCAAGGAAAGTTTGCTATTGTTACTATAAAGTTTTAATCCCCAGAGAAGATGACCACTTAAGCCACCATCAGAAGAATGAACATGAGAGGTCAAGATACAGGCTGGAGGGTACCCAGAGGTGAACTTGAAGTAGAGTATCCTCCCACCTGCTTGTGCAGAAAAAAAATAAATTGAGGAGAAGCAGGCCCTTGTGTTCCTAGATGTGTCCAGTTCTCTAGAATCATCACAATGGCCAATATCTGAAAGTGTCTTGTCACTGGTTTTCCAGAAAGTCTCACTAGAGCTAAAGACAATGTGATGCAGGAATCACCTGGGCTCAGAGACAGTCATCTGAGGGGGTCAGTGAGACTCAGGCCTGGGGAGGCCTGGGTTGCTTGCTTCTGCCACCAGGGCCTGGGAGTCTTCAGGACAGCTATATCATGGAGTCAGAGAGAGGCTGGCATCACCAGGCCTCATCCTCCTGCTGATACAGAGGTGGACTGACTACTACCACATGTCCATTGTCTACAAAGCCTACAGGTATAACTGGGGGTTGAATCAGCTGCCTCAGACACCCTCTGAAAAAATAGCTTCTGGGTGTTAGAACTAAGGAATGACCTCACACTCTTCACATTTCATGTCCCTGACAATGCTTCCTAGAAAGGGACTCAAACGAACCTCACAGCTTTACCTGACAAATTAAATCCAGAGGTTCAAACACGGCACAAAGTTTTAAGTGTCCCTGTGGGTCCTTCAGCCGTATCCATCACACTGAAGCCTTTTATTCCTTTAGAGTATTATAGCTACCATGAGCAAGGCATTATGGTAGTTATTAAGTAAATAGAAATGCATCATCTCTCTTAGTTGACCAGGAAGCTTGTGGATGATAGAAATGGCTTAAGGGTAAGTAAGCTTGTTTTCAATATCTGTAAGTCTGTTTCTGTTTTGTAAGTAAGTTCATTTGTATTGAGTTGGCCAAAAAGTTTGTTCAGGTTTTTTTGTAACATGTTACAGAAAAACCCGAATGAACTATTTGGTCAACTCAAATGTCATTTTTTAAGTTCGATTCCATGTATGAGTAGTAACATGTTAATTGTCTTTCTCTGTCTGACTTACTTCACTTAGTATGACAATCTCTGATTCTTTGTTGTTGCTATTAGGAGTCAAAAGAAGGCAAAGAATCCTAGAAAACCCCTGTTCTGCCATCTTCTACCCAAGTCTCATTTTCAAGTTAAGTATATGGGTCCAGAGACAGAGGCAGAGTCAAGAAGCCCTGAGCAGCAGGGTTGCACCAAATCCTGGTGTCTTAGTTTCAACCGAGTGCTGGATAGCAATCATGGGGAATGGAGGACTCCATGGCTTGATGCCACGATATTAACTCAAAGAGGAAGTGTTGTGCTGATGGTGTATTGCCTCCAGTGTTTTTTCCCCTCAGTCTCATGGCTATCCCCAGGAGACCTTCAGTTCACTTCAGTTCAGTCATTCAGTCATGTCCGACTCTTTGCGACCCCATGAACTGAAGCACGCCAGGCCTCCCTGTCCATCACCAACTCCTGGAGTTCACTCAATTATTCAGCGCTCAGCTTTCTCCACAGTCCAACTCTTACATCCATACATGACTACTGGAAAAACCATAGCCTTGACCTGACAGACCTTTGTTGGCAAAGTAATATCTCTGCTTTCCAATATACTATCTAGGTTGGTCATAACTTTCCTTCCAAGGAGTAAGCATCTTTTAATTTCATGGCTGCAATCACCATCTGCAGTGATTTTGGAGCCCCCAAATATAAAGTCTGACACTGTTTCCACTGTTTCCCCATCTAATTCTCATGAAGTGATGGGACCAGCTGCCATGATCTTAGTTTTCTGAATGTTGAGTTTTAAGTGTGCCTGTCCATCACCATCTCCCGGAGTTCACTCAAACTCATGTCCATCAAGCGGTGATGCCATCCAGCCATTTCATCCTCTGTCATTCCCCTTCTCCTCCTGCCCCCAATCCCTCCCAGCATTAGACTCTTTCCCAATGAGTCAACTCTTCGCATGAGGTGGCCAAAGTATTGGAGTTTCAGCTTTAGCATCATTCCTTCCAAAGAACACCCAGGACTGATCTCCTTTAGGATGGACTGGTTGGATCCAGGACTGATCTCCTTTAGGATGGACTGGTTGGATCTCCGTGCAGTCCAAGGGACTCTCAAGAGTCTTCTCCAACACCACAGTTCAAAAGTATCAAGATCACAAAAGATCTAGAAAGATCTTTGGTGCTCAGCTTTCTTCCCAGTCCAACTCACATCCATACATGACTACTGGAAAAACCAGGTCTCAAATACTTGGAAACATAGCTTGGCCAGCAAGTTCATTATGTGTAATTCACTGTCTCATTTGATGTGGAGAATCAAATTTGGTGAGAGAACCATGGTTCCCAGTCAATTAACATTTATTAAGATCCATCTGTAAGATAAGTTGATTTATTTATTCACTCAATATAGTTTGTATCCTTTTCAGATGGGAGAAGCAGCAGTGTGTGGTAGTCTTAGAGTTCCAGATTTAAAGTCATGCAGTTTTAACTTGCCCCAGGGACTGGTTATTTACCAGCTAGCTGTTTGACTTGGGCGTAAATCCCCTAATCTTTATGAGCTTGAATTTCCTCAACACTAAATGGGAGCAAAAGTTTCTATGATATAGAACTTTTAAAACAAAATCATGATCAGATAATCCACATGGTACCTGGAACATTAATTATAAATAATAATAATGATAATAATATGTGCTAATTAGGACTAGACTATTTTGTATGAGCAGGCTGTTTCCTATCTCATTTAAGGAAAACTTTTGAGAAATCCTTCAGCTGTTTATTTTGCCTCTGAAACAATGATCTGTTAGTAAAAGGGTAGCATGTTTGCTTGCGTGTCCTACTTAGGCCAACACACACTAACACAGATGAGTTTCACTCTACTATTTTGTATGAGCAGGCTGTTTCCTATCTCATTTAAGGAAAACTTTTGAGAAATCCTTCAGCTGTTTATTTTGCCTCTGAAACAATGATCTGTTAGTAAAAGGGTAGCATGTTTGCTTGCGTGTCCTACTTAGGCCAACACACACTGACACAGATGAGTTTCACTCTAGAATCTGCTCAGTCTTGAAATTTTCCTCTCACACACAAAAAAGATTCTGACCTGATGACAGTGTTTCCAGTAAATCATTCACAATAAAGACTTTTTTGGATATCATCTGTGCCTTTATCTCCTTTTGGCCAGATTGGAAGTACAGTCCATTGGAGTGGACTCTTACAGTATTTTTCTGCTGCATACACCCTGAAATGAATTTACATCACATACAAAAAAGATCACTTCTTCCCATCAGAATCAAAGAGGAGGTGAAATGAAGTCAGTAGATTTTTTAAGATGGAAAATGAAATTATAAAACAAGATGTACCACGTTAACTTCATATTCTCTCCCTTTTGTAAAGTGTGCTTTTATATAGCAAAAACCCTGGAAAAGATACACATTCCACTACCAATAGTGGTAAACTCTAGAAAGTGAAACTGTAAGTGATTTCCTCTTGCTATGTCTTTTTTTTTGGTATCTTCAGAAAAAACTCAATGACCCTGTGTTGTTTGTGTAATTAGGAAAATAGCACAGTTTAAAAATAGATTGAAAAACACTGTACTTAGTGAAGTGGGGCTCAGTGGTAAAGAATCCACCTGCCAATGCAGGAGACATGGATCTGATCCCTGGGACAGGAAAACCCCTGGAGAAGGGCATGACAACCCACTCCAGTGTTGTTGCCTGGATGCAATCCTATGGGCAGAGGAGCCTGGCAGGCAATAGTCTACAGGGTCACAAAAGAGTCAGACACAACTTAATGACTAAACAACAACTGCTTAGCATAGTACCAGGCAAATCTTAGACGCTCAACGGTTGTCTAGTGATGTAACGAATGGTCCACAATCTGGGCGTTTCCTGAGAGCTGACAGTTCAGCTTCTCTGACATATCCAGCATCCTGACTCCACCACCGAATGATCTTTCCAAGATAACAGGAGCAAGAGGAAGGAGAAAGAAATGGATAACAAAGATTTAGGAAGGAGGGTGCAGTAAGTGATGGGTTACATCCCTTGATCATAGAATGCTGCACCTGGAACATGTGCTATGGAAACCCCATTTCCTGGGCACTGTGCAGGCACCTCAAGGAAACTCAGTCTCCCACTCTTTTCCAGCTCTCATCATGCAGATGGGGAATTACTCTGACCCATCACAAATGTAGTTAGAGGCAATGATTTGAATCAAGGCCTTCTAACCCCAGTGCAGGGCTCCTTTGATAAAGAAATACATTTATGAAATATATATGTGTGTGTATATATGCATGCAAATTCATCTTAATGTAGAGGCTCAGATGAGTGATGGGAAATCAAAAACATCAAGAAGAACCAGAAGACTGAAGAAAAAGAAACAGGCATATTTATGAGCTCCAGTTAAATATAAACAATCTTCAGTCAATAGTATTTATGAAAGGCATGAATGTTTTCAGAGATACAAGAGAATCAAGCCACAAAGACAGAAAAAAGTAACTCACCCAGGGTAGAGAACACCTCATCAGCCCAGATTTTAAAAAAAAAACAAAAAAAAAAAAACAAAAAAAAACAGAGCCATTCAGCAACAGTTTGTGGGAGAATCTCCTTTGTGCATTTAGGAAGTCATTCCTTGCCCTGTCAAGTTTTTTTGTTCAAAGAAATAAGGCAAAGTTTATTTGTCTTTTTAAAATCTCTAGATCCTTGCCTTCTACCCACCCCAACAAAATCCTCACATTAAAAGACAGAAATTGGTAGCTGACCTATTATTATTAACCCAAACCCCAAACTGTACCCCCAAATGTCAAAGGGATGATTCGTGCATATACTGCAGATATACCAAGAGACCATCGTGTGCAGTCCATGAGAAGAAGAGGAACTGAGCCTCTTACATTGCAGTTTTCTACTTAAAGGCTATCTCTTCTTCTAGAACACTTTTTTTTTTCAAATTTTTAAATCAGACACAGGACACTGCATTTTAGCCAGGATCTCAATGTACTTCATGGATGTTATCTAAAAGCCAGTATTAGTTTTATCTGTTCTTTAGACACAGTGGTCATGTATGGATGTGAGAGTTGGACTGTGAAGAAAGCTGAGCACCAAAGAATTGAAGCTTTTGAACTGTGGTGTTGGAGAAGACTCTTGACAGTCCCTTGGACTGCAAGGAGATCCAACCAGTCCATCCTAAAGGAGATCAGTCCTGGGTGTTCATTGGAAGGACTGGCTACCTCATGTGAAGAGCTGACTCACTGGAAAAGACCCTGATGCTGGGAGGGATTGAGAGCAGGAGGAGAAGGGGATGACAGAAGATGAGACAGCTGGATGGCATCACCGACTCGATGGACATGAGTCTCAGTGAACTCCGGAAGTTGGTGATGGACAGAGAGGCCTGGTGTGCTGCGATTCATGGGGTCGCAAAGAGTCGGACATGACCAAGCAACTGAACTGAACTGAACTGAGACACTTCTTGTACACAACAGTTTAAATAATTTAAATGTGATACTGAGAGTTCATATTTTGAGACATAAAGATCAAAAATGGAGATGATATTCATTCCTCTCTTTCCCAGGCATCAGTTCTCTGGCTGGGAAAGGCTTGGGAAATGCCATAAGAGTTTTGGAATCACTTGATCCCACCTGCTAAACCTCCATCTCCTCCCCTGCATGGGCACTGACTGATTCTACAATCTGGGAGACAACTCTAGGCAATTATTGTCAGAAACTTTAACTCCCTGGGAATCACCTCATTATAAACATGACTTAATTGAAATTTTGGTTTTGACCTTACTATTATTGATAACATTAATGAAAGTATCATTATACTCTTATAATGCTCTTATAGTCAATGCTCTGCTCTTATAAACAAATTTCAAAATTATTTTTTGTATTTACAAGTGCTTTTTAATAAATAACTATTGTCTCAATGAAAACAAGAAAAAATTCAAATTAATAAGATTAGAAATATGAATATAATGCATAATCAAAATGAATGCCTGCTTAAAAAAATATAAAGCCCCATGAAAGGTTAAACAACTGAGAAATACTAGCAGTTACTCCCACAAAGATGCATAGTCCTGATGGGTACCCAAAAATTTCCCAAACTCTCAAAGAACAACAACCAAAAATGTCTATGTCACATAAACCTTAAATGTACGGGTTTGTGTGTGTTGCATGTTATCCAACTTATTACACGAAGTGAAAATGAATGATTTCAAAATCTGAATAAGAATCAAATCAAATTATAGGCCAATCTCATTAATGAACGTAAATGTTAAGATTTTGTGTTAGTAAAAGCAGAGAAAAACACTTTGCATGTACCAGTCACTATGCTTAGTTTTATTTTTATTTATTTATTTTTTTGAGTGGGAGGGAGTTTTTTTTTTTTTTAATTTTATTTTATATTACTTTACAGTACTCTACTGGTTTTGGCATACATTGACATGAATCCGCCACGGGTGTACACGAACAACATGAACCCCCCTCCCTCCTCCCACTGTCTCAAACAATAGAAATTTTCACACATGTCAAAGCTAAAATGGGTGGCATTGATCAGCCATAGTCCTCGTCCTGATTCTTGCAAATCGGCTCCTCCATCTCATTGCTCTGTCATCTTCAACATAGGGCTCCCTGTTGAAGGTTAATGGCTTGTCTATGTCTGCACCAAGCTGGTCAACAGGAAAGAGCAGGAAGAGACCATGAGAGGTCCTCATGTGCTGGACCAGGAAGTGAAACCTTTCACTTTGACCACACTCCATTGGTTAGAGTTCAGTCACGTGACCACACTTAATAATACAATGGAAGCTGGGAGATGTAGGCTGTGTGTCCAGAAAGAAGAAGAAAAGGATGTGTTTTGTTGCTAGCCAGTCTCCATGACAACAGGGAAATAAAATCAGTACAGTAATAACAGTTTCCAGAGTATGCCCTTGAGGCTACAGAAGTGAGACCTGGTCTAATAACACATCCTCAGTCCTATACAAGATCCCAGTGTAGAATAAAGATCTGGGAAGGTTTTTTTTATCCTCTAAGAAAATACTACCATAATGGGAAAACTCCTGAGACATGAAAGTGAAGATATATATTATAGGGCAAAACAAGAGTTTCAACAAGAGTTGAAGAAATATCACTAATTAGTTCGAAATTTTAATTTACCAAAAGTTACATTCCTTATTCAGTCTAGTTAATTGGGAGGTTACCCTAACCAGTTAATAAGCCATGGCTTTTTAACAGTGATATTGTAGTATTAATTATCCTAATGAATTCCTATGTATGTATAATTCACCAGAGATTAAACAGAAGCCAAGGGAAAGAAAGAGGAAGGGAGGGAGAGAGGAAGGAGAAAAAGGGGGACAGAGAGAAAAAAAGAAGAAAGGGAGGAAATGAGGAGTGAAGGATGGAGGCGGGAGAAAGGACAAAGAAGGTAAGGGAGCAATTCCCCTGGGTGGTGTGTGTGTGTGGGGGGGTGTTTTCTCTACCGTTTTCTGACTGGACAAGGACCCTTGGGTTTGAAAGCCTGTCTCCCCTGCTCTAATTGCAGTGACGAAAAGTAGCTCTGAGGAAAGACACCCAAATGTATTTGAAACCAGGTTACAGCCCCCTTTGGTAATTTGGTTCTGTAAGAAACATACATGCTGACAAATTATCTTTAACTCCTCCAAGAAGAGAGCTGGTTCTTATGGGAATTGGAGTTTATTTCAAGGGTGGGATGGGAAGGAAAGTATTCATGACACCAGCTATTAAAACAGATTTCACGACTGGAAGCCTGAAGAGTCTCTGGCAGAAAAACACCTTAACTCTAATCAAAGCGAACAGATGTTCTTGATGTTAGAGGTGTGCAGGATGAAAGACCAACAGATTGTGCCTGTTCACAAGTATCTACCTCAAACCAAATACACTGACTTGCCCCCTTGAATCTGATCCATCATCTGAGAAATGCAAACACTGAGGTGTAGGTTCACTTGATATTAATGAAAGTAAATGAAATAAACGCACTCAAACATCACAAATGGAAGTACAATTTGGAAGGCAGTTCCTTTGGAAATTGTAGCAAGGTTAGATACACTCATATTTTTTGAACCAACCGTTGAATTTCTAATCTGCAATGCTCTTAATTTCAGGGAAACAAAAATTCTTAGATATAAGATGCATATTGCAAAATTAGTAATGACAGCAAATGCTAACAAGGGGGCTGTTCCAATCAATTTCCATATAAACTGTAATAAAGGTGTGCGAAATTATGCTCTAGCTTTGGTTTTATGCAGTTCATTACATATTTGCTGTTGTTGTTTAGTGGCTAAGTCATGTCCAACTCTTTTGCGATCCCATGGACTGTAGCCCACCAGCCCCTCTGTCCATAGGGTTCCCCAGGCAAGAATACTAGAATGGGCTGCCATTCCCTTCTCCATCCTGCACTGCAGGCAGATTCTTTACCCCTGAGCCACCTGGGAAGCCCTGATTACACATTGCAGATCAGTAAACTCGTAATTATTGAATTTTTAGAGAGCTGGTGTCAAAGAAGCTGTGACCCCAGTCTTTAGATTTAAATGAACACTTTAGTTTGTGCTTTCTGAGTGGCTGGAATATTGTATAAGTTTGGGGCTTTTTGATGACTTTACATTTGGGAATGAATTGAAATTGAATACTGGGGTCACTTTGAAGTGGATGCAATTTTGTGAAGTCTGGAAACAGGCTTAAAAGATAGTGTTAAGTGAAAAAGCATGAAAGAAACTTACTGGTAGAGTCTGGTAACAAAAAATGAAGCAGAAATGAATACCTTGAAGAGAAAAAGGTCCTACTTTTTTCCAGTTTCCTTCCTCTTTTCAAAATTTCTTCAGGAGGGAGGAGCAGGAGGGTGAGTGCCAAGCCTGGACAGCCGCAGCAGTCTGGGGGCCAGAGGGGCTGGAGTCCTGGGGACAAGAAGTCCAGAAGGCACAGCAGCATAAAGAAGCCTACTCTGTGTACATCTGCAAGCTGCTGAAGCAGGTGCGCCTGTCAGCGGCATCTCCGCCAAAGCCATGGGCATCATGAGCCTGTTCGTGAACAATGTGCTTGAGCGGCTGGCCCAGTACTTCAGCTGGGAGGTCCAGATAGCTGTGTTTCTGTGGCTGACCTTAATAAAGGGTGAACTGCTGGAAAAAAAAAAAAAGTCTTCAATAAAAAAATTAGTTTTCTTTGAGAAAAAATAATATATATATATATAACTTGAAAAGAATTGCCTCTTCCATCTTCACCTTCCCATACCTTGACTGTAACTCTCAGGTAGTAACAGTCATGTAGATTACATGAAGCCTGATATTAGCCAGGGGACTGCAAGACCTTCTATGCAGCTGGGTGGGCTTCATTCCCAGAAGCAATGTGAGCCTTGGAAAGACAGATGTTTACGTAGCTAATCAAGTGTCCCAGGTCCACAACCACTTCATATGGAGCAAAGATGATGACAATGAGCATCTATTTACATTCTTTCTATGAGTTTTTTATGTGGACCAGTTTTAAAGTCTTCACTAAATGTGTTACAATATTGCTTCTGGTTTTGTTTACTTATTAGTAAATTTTTTTTAATTTTAAGATTTTTTTTTTTTTTAACATTTTTATTTTTCATGGCTGTGCTGAGTCTTCCTTGCTGAGCACAGAGTTTCTCTAGTTGCAGCAGCTTCTCTTGTTGCGGTGAACTGGCTGTAGGTCTTTCAGACCTGAGTAGTTGTGGCACACGGGTTGAGTTGCCCTGTGGCCTGTGGGATTTTCCCAGGCCAGGGATTGAATCGGTGTCCCCTGCATTTCAAGGCAGATTCCTAACCACTAGACCACCACTGAAGCCCTTCTTCTGTTTTTATGTTTCAGATTTTTGGCCATGAAACATGTGGAATCTTAGCTCCCTCTGACCAGGGATCAAACCCATACCCTCTACATTGAAAGGCAAAGTCTAAACCATTAGACCACCAGGGAAGTCTCCAAGCAACCATTTAGAAAAGGAACTCAAGCAAGAATCCTATTCAGTTCTGCCGCAGTCCTTTACCCTGGATCTAGAAATGACTTCTCAGGCTGATGAAGTATAAGGCAGCAGAAGAGCCAGAACTTCCCTCCCCGCTCCTCTTTGATGAGACTGTACCATCAACACAAAGGCCAGCTCCTAGAAGGTGAGCTGAGTCAAGTCTCCTAGCCGTCAATCTCCTTGGTGCTCTCGCAGGCAGAATGAGGTTTTGCTTCTCTTTCGATGACAGTGGTCTATCTGAGCCTATCTTGGTCAGGATCGACTGCATCATCCTAAAATGACTGCTTTTTATTTCTCCTGCATTTAATCAGATGCTCTGCCACTAAAATTTTAAAAAAAACAGTGCTTAGATCTTGTTGAACTGGGCACAAAAGATTCCCTTTGCTCCAGGGCTCTGATGGAAGAGACTTAAACTTTAAATTGTGAAGAATCTCAGGGATCCTGCTTGCCTGTGATCCCACTTTAGCCCCAAGTCCTTTCTCCTCCTCAGTTCAAGAGTTGGGTTTCAGGAGATAATGGTTCCAATTCACCACATCACTTCATCGGTACAGCTGTATTTCCTGAGAACCAGCTGAGTATACTGTCACATGTTACCTGCCGGTTTATGACAGCAGAAACATGCCTTAAACAAATGATTCCAGTAAGTTACTAATTAACCTTAACGATCCAGGATGCCATAGGTGTGTCTCACAGGGAGGCATACTTTCTAAAGCAGTGATTTTCAACCAGGGACAATTTTGCCTCCTTCCCCCAAAGGGACATTAGACAATGTCTGAAGATATTTTTGGTTGTCACAACTTGGAGGGAGGTGTGGACATGATCAAGAGTATTGACCTTGAATAGGCAAAAGCTGGCATGCTGCTAAACACCCTACAATGTCAATAGTGTCCAGGTCGAGAAACCCTGGTAGTTTTCAGACATGCCTTTTTGATTCAGAATGTGTGGGGTGAGCCCTGATGTTTGCATTTCACATAAGTTCCTAGGTGATGTGACTCTTTCCTGGACTAAGGACAACACTTGGAGAACTGTTGGTCATGTTTTCAGAGATGATATCCCCAGGAAAATAACATGCAAAGGCGTAGCAAGAGTTAGCTGGAGAAAAAGGGAAAGATAAGATTTTGCAGGCAGTTATGTGCAAAACACAGAGATGGGAAGTTTGGGCATGTTTAAGTCATGAAACTAACAAGCATGGGGTTGAATAAAGGTGGAGAGGAAGCCAGAGACAGATTGTGCTGAGTTATGGTAGAAGTATAGGACTTCTTAGGTGACTCGGTGGTAAAAGAGCTCGCCTGCTAATGCAGGAGACACAGGAGAAGTGGGTTCGATCTCTGGGTTGGCAAGATCCCCTGGAGGAGGAAATGGCAACCTACTCCAGTATTCTTGCCTGGAAAATCCCGTGGACAGAGGAGCCTGGCAGGCTACAGTCCACAAGGTCACAAAGTGTTGGACTGGACCGAGCAGCTGAGCACACGCAGTAGGAGTATGGCTTTTATTCCACTGAGAGCGTTGGAAAGACACTGAAGAGACCTACCAGGGATCTGGGGAACCTTGACCAGGCAGTTGAGGGTGAAGTAGAACTTGTTGCTTGTAGTTCGATAGAAGAGTATGGCCTTTGGAGCCAGACAGTCCTGAATTTCAGTTCTAGGAAAGCCTCTTTAACTAGTTACATGATCAAGGGCAAATTATTTCAGTTTCTATGAGCCTCCGCTTCCTCATCTGTAAAATGACACCATTCGGACCTGCTCCACTAGATTGTTGTGAGAATAAGTGAGATCACGTTCATAAAAGTGTCTGGCACACAGGAGGTGTGTGGCTCAACGAACGTTAATTCTCTTCTATTAAGCATCATGATGAAAGGACCAGGGGCCCCTCTAGGACCTAATTTTCATCTCAAAGAGCACTCAGCAAAGCATGATGTCAGCAGCTCAGGTCTGTCCAAAGAGTGCTTGCATCACCCATGTGTGCCGAACGTATGTCAGGGCCTGCTGCTGGCAAGTTTAAAGGCAAATGAGGCAACCACCAACCCACGCAAAAATGCTGCAAAACTAAACCTAGGTTTTCAGATACCATCACAGAACTCAGGCCAAAGTTACCCAATTTATTGACATTTGGATACTTCAGAGGCTTTTTTATCAGGCCCCGTATTGTTTTGTAGCCTGACAATGGGAAGGGGAAACAGCGCTTAAAACCACGATAAATAATAATAACATTTAGCACTTAAGTAACCCCCACTAGCTTCAAAGCCACTTACAAGCACTCACAAATCAAGACTCACCCAGCCCCAGCCTTGGGAAAATGTCATTATCTTGGTTTCTTCAACACAATATGGAGGATGAGACAGTTCAGTTCAGTTCAATCGCTCAGTCGTGCCGACTCTTTGCAGTCCCATGAATCGCAGCACGCCAGGCCTCCCTGTTCATCACCAACTCCTTGAGTTCACTCAGACTCATGTCCATTGAGTTGGTGATGCCATCCAGCCATCTCATCCTCGGTCGTCCCCTTCTCCTCCTGCCCCCAATCCTTCTCGGCATCAGAGTCTTTTCCAACTCTTCGCATCAGGTGGCCAAAGTACTGGAGTTTCAGCTTTAGCATCATTCCTTCCAAAGAAATCCCAGGGTTGATCTTCAGAATGGGCTGGTTGGATCTCCTTGCAGTCCAAGGGACTCTCAAGAGTCTTCTCCAACACCACAGTTCAAAAGCATCAATTCTTCGGTGCTCAGCCTTCTTCACAGTCCAACACTCACATCCATACATGCTGCTGCTGCTGCTGCTAAGTCACTTCAGTCGTGTCCGACTCTGTGTGACCCCATAGACGGCAGCCCACCAGGCTCCCCTGTCCCTGGGATTCTCCAGGCAAGAACGCTGGAGTGGGTTGCCATTTCCTTCTCCAATGCATGAAAGAGAAAAGTGAAAGTGAAGTCGCTCAGTCTGTCCAACTGTTAGCGATCCCATGGACTGCAGCCCATCAAGCTACTCCGTCCATTGGATTTTCCAGGCAAGAGTACTGGGGTGGGGTGCCATTGCCTTCTCCGCATCCATACATGACCACAGGAAAAACCATAGCCTTGACTAGATGGACCTTAGTCAGCAAAGTAATGTCTCTGCTTTTGAATATGCTATCTAGGTTGGTCATAACTTTTCTTCCAAGGAGTAAGCGTCTTTTAATTTCATGGCTGCAGTCACCATCTGCAGTGATTTTGCCAGGCTTTACCAAAGGAACCGCTAAATATCAGTCCACTCGAGGCCACGTATGGGAGGCCCGCAGCACCTTTAGGGCTCCTCCACTCCCGTGATGGCCCCAAACTGCCATCCCAGCTCCCTGTCCCCTTACTTGCCCAGATACAAGATGCCCTTTGGCAACATACGGATAACCTACTCCCTCGACCGCATCCCAATCTCCTGTACCCATTCCTCCAAATAGGAGGCGAAGTCTATATGACAGTTCAGTCCCACTCAGATCTAATCCCCAAATGGCAAGGACCCTACACAGTAATTCTGCTGACGCCTGCTACTGCTACTGCTAAGTCACTTCAGTCGTGTCCCCATAGACGGCAGCCCACCAGGCTCCCCCATCCCTGGGATTCTCCAGGCAAGAATACTGGAGTGGGTTGTTTTCTCCCAGCAATCTTGATTCCAGCTTGTGTTTCTTCCAGTCCAGTGTTTCTCATGATGTACTCTGCAAAAAAGTTAAATAAGCAGAGTGACAATATACAGCCTTGACGCACTCCTTTTCCTATTTGGAACCAGTTTGTTCCATGTCCAGTTCTAACTGTTGCTTCCTGGTACCCATATATTTGTTCTCTACATCTATGTCTCTGTTTCTGCTTTGCAAATAAGATCATCTGTACCATTTTCCTAGATTCCACATATATGCATTAATAATGATGTTTGGTTTCTCTTTCTGACTTACTTGGCTCTGTATAAACTGTGTGACCTGAATGGGAAGTAAGTCCAAACAAGACTTACTTATGTATGTGTATGTATGGCTGATTCACTTTGCTGTACAGTAGAAACTAACACAGCATTGTTAAGCAACTGTACTCCAATAAAAATTAATTCAAATAAATAAAAACAGGTTGAAAAAACTGAAGTGAATGCATATAAAAAATAATAATACTGACTCTGAAATTTGTAATTGCAGAGAAGGGGGAAAGTGAGAGAGCAAGAGAGAAGGGAGAGGGGTTTAAATAGTGCCCTTCTTCCGTTCACCGTTTGTCCTTGTAGCCATCAATCTGTTATCCTTTTAGTTGAATGTGTGCCCAGTCATCTCTCACACTGTGAGCATCCATTGCTCAGCGCTCTTATGGTCTCAGTGTTTAAATGGTCAGGAAGAATTTCCTTTCTTTTTTTCCAATTAAAATGTAGTCCCTAAATTTCTCCCTCTGAAGTTCTATTAAAGGAACAGCAGACAGCTCTGGGGCTTCCCTGGTGGCTCCTGCCAATGCAGGAGATACAAGAGACGTGGGTTCAATACATGGGTTAGGAAGATCTCATGGAGAAGGAAATGGCAACCCGCTCCAATATTCTTGCCTGGAAAATTCCATGGACAGAGGAGTCTGGCAGGCTATAGTCCATGGTGTCACAAGGAGTCAGATAGGACTGAGCATGCAGACAAGTCCAAAGAGCTTTAGTCTTTAGCGAGTCAGCACAGGTTGAGAAAACATTGGGCACCTGACATCGGGTGGTTCGAGGAGACAGGTACCCCAAGAGGTCCGTTCTTATGACCTCACCCATGCCATTTCTTCTCCAGAGCTTTAGGGCTAGAGGAAAACCTGGCTGGTTGGACTCACTGAAGGCCAGTACTATATTGTCTTAATGGATGAATTTAGAACCCCTAAGAATGTTTTTGAATCTATTTAAGACTCAGCATGTTAGTTTTGAGACTAACATTTAATCCCCTGAATAAGATGAAATGTCAGTGATTTTAAGTGGTTAACTCAATGTCTCTGAAGCTTAACATGAAAATGTTCTTCCTACAGGTCATAATCATGTTATAATCCTCCCCTAACACTGCAAAACATTCCTTGGACTGGATGGAGAAGTATATATATATTTTTTGTAACCATCTAGATGGTTTTAAACTTTAATATTGTGGTGTAATTTTTAATTTACAGAAAAATTTCAAATACAATACAAAGATTTCTCATTTATCCCCTTATGTAGGATCTCATTAATATTTTTCCATATTTGCTTTCTCTTTCTCTTATTTGATACATATATAGATTACATGTATATGTATGTGTATGCTAAGTCAATCAGTTGTGTCTGACTCTTTGTGACCCCTGTGGACTGTAACCCTCTAGGCTCCTCTGTCCATGGGATTTTCCAGGCAAGAATGCTGGAGGGGGTAGCCATTCCCTTCTCCAGGGGATCTTCCCAACTCAAGGATTGATGCTTGGGTCTGAACCGGGATCTCTTGCATTGCAAGCAGATTCTTTACCATTTGAACCACCAGGAAAGCCTGTGTGTGTGTGTGTGTGTGTGTGTGTGTGTGTGTGTGTGTGTGTGTGTGTGTCTGTGTATACATACACATATATAGTATATGTCTTCCAAATTCTGCATTCAATGAATTCCCTTTGGTAGCCTGAAATTGGCCATGGTGGGGGCATTTATACCACAGAAATAAGCGAACACTACAAATCACAGATTTTATTTAATTTTTCCCCCAGAAATCTCATTTACCTGCATTATAGCAGCTTTTACCTCTAATATTTCTTGCCTCTAAGAATAAGGACATTATCTTACCCAACCATGGTAAAAAGACCAACATAAGAAAATTTATTATTTTCTGATATAATGTCATTATATAACCCAAGTCTATATTAACTTTCATCAATGTTTCAAATAAAGTCCTTTATAGCTATTGTCTATCCCAATCCAGGATCCAATTCAGGCTTATACATTATATTTTGTTGCCATGTCTCATTAGTTTTTTTTTTTTTAATGGAATAGTTCCTCTTGCATTCTTCATCTTTATAACCTTGATATTTTTGAAGAGCATAAGCCAGTTTCAGTTTGCCTGTTAAGTATGCTTTGCTTGGTAGGAGTATAATTTAAGGGAAAGTATGTCCTAAGTGTATGTTAGGAGGCAAATGGTGTTTGTCCCAAAGTTGATATGTTAACTTGGCTCACTTGGTTAAGGGGATGTACACCAGGTTTCTTCATGGTAAAGTTAAATATGTGTCCATTTGTGATTAATCGTGTAGTTGTAGGAAAGTATTATTATCTAAAATTTGATAAGATGTGAAAGATTGTAATACATGCCATAAGTGACATAAATTATGAAAGAAAGTTTTATTTGTTCAGAAACAGTGGAAGTGTTAAAGATTTTTGTTGTTATTAAAACAGAAACAAAAAATTAAAATACAAACAATGAGCAGCTTGTCTTGGAGAGAGTTTTCTTGTTGTAATCAGAGGCTTCTGCTTATAAGTTGTGTGGGTATATGAAAGGGAAGAAGGAGGAAGAGGGAGGGAGGGGGAAGGAGAGAGAGTGGGAGGGCGAGTGCCATCGTGGTGCGCTGGGGAGGGGTGGCTGTGCTTTGCCCACTCCCTGCAGCACCCCCAGCCTACTCTGAAGTTATTGCTGCTGCCAGTGCTGCAAAACCTTCTCTGAACTCCCTTTACCTCATCTATCAAACTAGGATACTAGTTCTCCTCTCCTAGGAAGACAGGGGAGATGAAGTTGGAGGGTCACTGTAGCTAAGTGCTATGTGCATGCCATGTGCTTGGCATGGGGTAGGGCATTTAATTCTCCTGTGAGGAAGGCAATATTATTACCCTTATTTTACAGATAAATGAAAAAAGTGAGGGGAAGCTCTGAGATGAGTAATTTGCTCAAGTTACCAGAGACAGAGACAGAATTTACACCTAAAGAATCTGGCTCCAGAATCCCTGTCTTTTCTACTATGCTGTTGCCTGATTGTCCTCCAAATATGAATTCTCTTGCATTAATTTTGCTTTACACACTTGCTGAGTGTAGGCTAATAGAAAGTCATGTGTTAGAGATCAAGTGACTGGAATGGATTAAGACGTTTATAGGCTCATTTATCACACCCTACAGCCCTTTCCATCCTTCCAAAGATAATTTTTGACGTTCCTTCTAGCCTGATTTTCTAGAATGGGGTTTCTCAGCCTTGCACTGTTGACATTTTGAGCCTGATGCTTTCTTGATGGGGGTGGGGCGCTGTCTTGTGTATCACTGGACGATCAGGAACATCCCTGGCCATCACCCACTAGACATTAGTAAGCCCTGCAGTTGTGATGACCAAAAATATTTCCAGAAATTGTAAAATGTCCCCTGGGAGGGCAAAATCACTTTCAGTTGAGACCCACAGCCCTAGGGCAATGCCAGTTACGCTTGATGAGTTAGCCCATGTGATGACAGTTCAGCCCTTGGTGGCTGTGTGATTCTAAGAAATCATAGCCACTCTGGGCTTAATTTCCTTTGCAGCCAAATAGCCACTATTCCTTTTAAAAATGTATTCATTTATTTACGGCTGTCCTGGGTCTTCGTGGCTGCGTGCACAGGCTTTCTCTCGCTGGGGGTTTGCTCTTCACTGTGGTGCTCAGGCCACCCCCTGCAGCGGCTTCTCTTGGGGGCACAGGCTCTAGGGCATGCAGGCCTCAGTAGTTGTGGCGCATGTGCTTAGTTGTCCTGCAGCATGTGGGATCTTCCCAGACCAGGGATTGAACACGTGTCCCCTGCATTGGTAGGTGGATTCTGGGCCACCCAGGGAAGTCACACATAAATTCTGTTTTCTGACTCTTCTCTGGTGGCTCAGATGGTAAAGCGTTTGCCTGCAAAGCCGGAGACCCGGGTTCAATCCCTGGACTGGGAAGATTCCCCTGGAGAAAGAAATGGCAATCCACTCCAGTAATCCTGCCTGGAAAATTCCATGGACTGAGGAGCCTGGTAGGCTACAGTCCATGGGNCCACCCAGGGAAGTCACACATAAATTCTGTTTTCTGACTCTTCTCTGGTGGCTCAGATGGTAAAGCGTTTGCCTGCAAAGCCGGAGACCCGGGTTCAATCCCTGGACTGGGAAGATTCCCCTGGAGAAAGAAATGGCAATCCACTCCAGTAATCCTGCCTGGAAAATTCCATGGACTGAGGAGCCTGGTAGGCTACAGTCCATGGGGTTGCAAAGAGTTGGATACGACTGAGCGCCTTCACTTTCTTTCACTTTCTGACTCTAGTATATATACACCTAATGTGGACTAAGTGAGAGTGCAATTCAAAGGTTTTTTAGCTTTTCTCTAGCTATTATTTGAAAAGCAAACTATTATTGCTTATTTGAAATAAGCAATGTTGGACTAGAGTCCAACCCTGGGGCTCTGCTCTAATCCCCCCTCTACCTTGGTGCCCTTCAGGCCTCAGTGGTTACAGCCTTAAAGGTGCTATCCTGTATCAGAAGCCGTGAATGCAAATGATGACAGGCAAGGCAGCAATGTGGAATATGGAATCAGCTTGTGAAAGACAATGGGTACTGAGGCTCATGGAGAATTGAGTTACCAGCTCTGACTAGGGGCTTTCAGATCACATTTTGAGGGAGAATGTATACATGTTGAAGTATGGCTGAGCCCCTTTGCTGTCCACCGGAAATTGTCACAACATTGTTAATCAACCATTTTGTATTGACAAAATAAAAAGTTTAATGAAAAACCACATTCTGAAAACACAAAGGTATGTCTGGACTCTACTGGCCAGTGGACAGTGAATTAGAGACTCCTGGATTAAAATGATCTCTACCATCTCTTTCAGCAACAGAATCACTTTTTTATTTCTGCTAGTTGAAATGCTCTTTACTACTTTCCTCTATCAAAACCTTCTAAAGTTTTAGATATCTAACCTGAAAAGCTCTAAATAGCTTAATAAATTTATTTCTAATCCAACACTCTAATAATCTGAGCAGGGACATTCAAAGTTAAAGCCAAATGTGCTTGTTTTATTGACCCACCAAATAGCCCCACGTGTGGTGAGTGTTTTGTACCATCACTTAAAAGATGTCAATGAAAATGCTTTCCTGTATTTACTCATTCATGTATCCATCAATAAGTTTTCACGTAGCACCCATTCTTCCACAACTGTGCTGTGACTTGCTAGTACACACGGAAGAAAAATGATATTTAGAATGTCCACCTAAATGGCTTGTGTCAGTTTTGTGCATGGAGCTTTATTTTTCCAATAAACTCAGCAGGATCATCAAGAACTAACTATGAATCTTCATATTTGGTGAAAGGGCAAAAGAGGAGAGACCTGTAGCAATCCCCACACAGGCCTTCACTGGAGAATGGTTCCTAACCGTGCCAGAGTGGGAACCCAAGAGTTAATTTAAAGAAGTACTTAAAATCTGATATGAGAAAAAAAAGTTTCTTCCTCCATGAAAAGAACAATATCCTGAGGCAGGCAATTATCTTCTGAAATGAAAACAGAAAGACAAGCCTAGGATAACAGCTGAAACCACAAAACCCAGAAATATTTATCAGTGATAATTCAAAAATAAAATACATAAAGTTAACCTCAAGGCCCCTTAGAATTTTCTTTCAATTTATTTCTCTTTTTGGCACAAATCTGCCATCCTGAGTGGTGGGCAATTTTACAAATGATGTAGAAAACAAAGGCCCATCCTTTTCCCTCTATTATAAGGGAAAATGGAAAGATATTCTCTATTGAAAGCCTGGATATATTTATTCTGATACATACTGACTGACTGAAATGACTGCCCTTTCTTGAATGTTAAGATCTAAAAACTAAAAGGATAAGGAAGCTGTGGCTAATCGTATGTAATTGCCATAAATTGGAGCTACACACCAGGGTAGCAGGAATAATTACTTCTAGAGAGTTTATCATGAGCAACTTTAAGTCCAAAGGACAACAGTGAAGTCAGTTTTCCATGTACAGGCCAATGACTGGTAACCAGAGTTAATGACCTGGCTACTGGAAAAAGCCTGGGAGAGGTAGAACAGTGTTTCAGTGAAAAATTCATTGAACTGCAGCTATGGAAAAATCCTTAGAGATCATATAATCCAATCTCTTCTTAGTATAGAAAAGGAAGCCAACACGCCTATGGTAAAAACACTTGGACGAGGCATAAAGCATGGTCTTCTGATTCTCTTCCAGTATTCTCTTCTTCAGGTTATTTCTCAAGATGGTCAATTGCCTCTTCTTTTAGGACAGATTCATAGTTGAAATTCAGAACCTAATTGGTTACTGACATTGATTTGGCATTTATAGCATTAAGACTGACATTGAACCTGGATCCTTTCTAGGTCAGTTATCTGACTGCTAATTCATATGAGCGCACCCCAACTGAAGCATTCATTGGGTGGGTTGGAATTTCTTCTTCTTCTTTTCTTTGCTTCATAGTTTTCTGTTTGTATCAGATGACCAAAATACTAGAGCTTCAGCATCAGTCCTTGAAAAGAGTATTCAGGGTTGATTTTCTTCAAGACTGACTGTTTTGATCTCCTTGCTGTCCAAGGGACTTTCAGGAATTTTCCCTGGCACCACAGTTTGCAGGAATCAATTCTTTGGCGTCCTGCCTTTTTATGGTTCTGCTCTCACAATTGTACATGACCGCTGGGAAGACCATAGCCTTGACTATACAGACCTTTGTTGGCAAACTAATGTCTCTGCTTTGCAACACCCTGTCTAGGTTTGTCATAGCTTTCCTATCAAGAGCAGTTGTCTTCTGATTTCATGGCTGCAGTCACCATCTGCAGTGATTTTCGAGGCCAAGAAGAGGAAATCTGTCACTACTTCCACCTTTCCCCCTTCTATTTGCCATGAAGTAATGGGGCCAGGTGCCAAGATCTTAGTTTTTTAATACTTCGTTTTAGGCCAGCTTTTTCACTCTCTTCCTTCACCCTCATCAAGAGGCTCTTGATTTCCTCTTCACTTTCTGCCATTAGAGTGGTATCATTGGCATATCTGAGGTTGTTGATGTTTCTCCTCCCTATCTTGATTCTAGCTTGTAACTCATCCAGCCCAGCATTTCTCATGATGTGCTCAGTATATAGGTTAAACAAAGAGGGTGACAGCATTCAGCCCTGTCGTTCTCCTTTCTCAATCTTGAGCCAGTCAGTTGTTCCATACAGGATTCTAACTGTTGCTTCTTGACCAGCATACAGGTTTCTCAGGAGACAGGTAAGATGGTCTGGTACTCCCATCTCTTTAAGAGCTTTCCACAGTTTGTTATGATCCACATAGTCAAAGTTTGTAGTGTAGTTGGTGAAACAGAGGTAGATGTTTTTCTGGAGTTTCCTTGCTTTCTCTACGATCCAACAAGTGTTGGCAATTTGAGCTCTGGTTCTTCTTCTTTTTCTGAACCCAGCTTGGATATCTGAAAGTTCTTCATTCACATAACGCTGAAGCCTAGCATGCAAGATTTTAAACAGGACCTTTTGTCCTTAGGAAGAGGCTTTGCCTAGGCAACTGAAAACTGGGAGTTGCCCTAAATTTATTTATATCAAAAACAAAAAAGAAGGGATAATAGACTGTTGGGAGGAATCTAGGGAATGATTAGGACATATCTCTGACCTTTTGTAAAGACCACTATTACAAAATATTATAAGGCTCTATTTAATTTCCAAAGAACTTGTTTTGGTGTATGTCAGGCATTGATTTAGGTGCTAAAAATATGACTCATGTTGCTTGGATTTAAATTCATATAATATTTTACAGTTTATAATACATTAATGTACATTACTTTATCTTATTTTTAAAAACTATTATTGTGGTAAAAGTCATATAATATAAAACACTATTTTAACCATGTTTAACTGTACTTTCAGTGGCACTAAATACATTCACATTGTGGTGCAAGTCACACCATAATTTATGTCCCTAATCTTCAGTTCAGTTCAGTCGCTTAGTCGTGTCCAACTCTTTGCGACTCCATGAATCGCAGCACGCCAGGCCTCCCTGTCCATCACCAACTCCCAGAGTTCACTTAAACTCACATCCATGGAGTCGGTGATGCCACCCAGCCATTTCATCCTCTGTCATCCCCTTCTCCTCCTGCTCTCAATCCCTCGCATAATCAGAGTCTTTTTCAGTGAGTCAACTCTTCGCAAGAGGTGGCCAAAGTACTGGAGTTTCAGCTTTAGCATCATTCCTTCCAAAGAAATCCCAGGACTGATCTCCTTTAGGATGGACTGGTTGGATCTCCTTGCAGTCCAAGGGACTCTCAAGAGTCTTCTCCAACACCACAGTTCAAAAGCATCAATTCTTTGGCACTCAGCTTTCTTCACAGTCCAACTCTCACATCCATACATGACCACAGGAAAAACCATAGCCTTGACTAGATGGACCTTTGTTGGCAAAGCTTTTTAATATGCTATCTAGGTTGGTCATAA